>UZAM01007524.1:23534-35717 GCA_900618415.1 Soboliphyme baturini
TTCCGTCCATCTGACTTAAATAACAAAAGATGAAGCAGGGTGAAATTTTTATGCGATTGTTAATAACACCAATTTTGTGACTTTTTAGTAGTAGTTTAGTTTAGCGTGCTTGTTTGTCATTAATTAGGTGGCTCTGTCATATACCAAATCAGTATTTTCATATTCTAATACATCAATGGCTGCTATTTACACTATGACTGTCTTAGCTCAACGAGTAAGAGGAATTCTGACCACCTATACAGGATCGTCAAAGAATCGTACATTGATATAGGTTAAAGACGAGCAGTATACGCGTAAATGGAATAACACTTTACTGGATAAGCAATTCAGTATTTTTCAAGTCTTCCTGCCGATATACCAGAATTTAAGAAATTTTGAGTTCCATTCGTGGCCAAGGTCGTACGCCGCTTTCTTGTTGTTTATGAACTGATTCAGAAGTCTTTTCCAGTGGCCCCTGACTTCCACTAGGCCGGAATAGAACACGATTCTAAGCTGTAGCGGTGCTGGCCTTCTACATATTCCAGCCATCTCATCAGCTGTTTGTCCTTCGGCGAATGATTTCTCATGGGGATCTGTTTTGTTATCCTCGTCATCTATCCAAAGCGTTGCAATTTGATCTAGTGTTTTGAAGGAGCGACTCATAATCAAAGGTATTTCTAACTTTAATGTTTATAACATTGTGGAGTCAAATCGCACCAGCAATGATTCGAAGAAATTGAAACTTCAGTTCTTGTTTTGTTCGTAGTTTCAGATCAATCGTTATAAATACTCTCATCTCTAAACAATGTCGCTTATTCCTAACCGATGCCTCTATGTATTGAAAATTAATAACAGTTTTAGAATTAGAGTCTAGGTTGAATTAAGTGACTGAGAATCCTATGTTGAATCAGTTAAGACCACTCTAAAATAAAAAATGATATACAAGATCTAATGAATAATGACAACATAAAACACCCGTCTAAGTATACTCAGCCTAACATGTTAAAGAAGAAAGCTGTGTTTGTTCTCTTGTATTCTTGTGCACAATCCCTTGGATGTTACTGATTGTCAACAGCCAACCGTGTCGATGTGTAATAAACATGTCTGTTATGTCTCGTTGGTCAAGGACTCAAATCATGATTCAGGAAACTCATGGTTTAGAAAATTACACAAAGAAATTACGTAGATGGTGACTAGGCTGTGTAAATAGCAGAGCAGTTGTTGAAGTTGCGTAATATCATTTTTATTGTTTTGCTGGTTTTGAAAGTTTTACCAGTTTCTCAGAGTATTGTCGTGATACGACTGCTGGTGGAGCATTGTTCACTTTACTTTTGACCGAAACGATTGCTGCACAGCCAAAGCAGCATTCTACCAAATATAAGTGGAAGCAAAGCGTTTTAACAATTGGCGCGTAGAGTGTTGCAGTGTGTGTTGTTCTGGAAAAAAACGTGCATTAGCATTTTGGGCACCATTAGCATACTGCGCTTTTCAGATGGGACATGGACCGACCCGTGTTACATGGATTATTGACCACGGCTAGAATATTTTCAATGTACTGTCGATGTTTAAGCTAGGTCTTTGCTCATGTTTTTGTAGCCGTGCCCGATAATCGCTCTTTTGAACTAGTTATTTTTTACTTCGGTTTTCCGTCATATCCGTCGCGCTTTCAGTCAGGAGTAGCTACTTTTAAATAGGTAAAGTCAGCATGTCGCGTATGACTGTTTCAAAATTCTCAAAAACAAGTGACATGGTTTTCATTTGCTTGAGAATGTCGGGAAAAGAGCATTCGAAAAGAGGCATTTGCAACAGACTGTCTTTTCGTTGCAATATTATAATGAAAGCGTTCAATAAATACTGCAGATGCAATTAACTTAGGCATATGAAGCAGTATCTGCCATATACGTCTGTTACTGGTGACCATAAAGTTCGGTGATCGATGCAGGATGCCAGTGGTCACACAATTGAGTCACTTGTACAGCTTTTCTGAGTGTCGCAAAATATCATACTGATGTTACACCAGCCATATAATGCCAGATGCAATTAATTTTGCGCCACGGCGACAAATGTCATTCTCTGTTCAGACTATTCACAATGATTTTGTGAGTTTTGTCACGATATTAACATGTGCATCAAAGTAATACAAAGCATGTTCACTTTTTGTTATATTATGGGTGGGCAGTGAATTCTGACTTCGCTTTGTACTTTGTGCTAGATTTGAGTTCCACAGCGTCGCAGCGTTTGCTTTATACATGTACAGGCATGGGGAATTTATCACTCTGTTGCAACCAACCGAAAAATAATTGCTAGGAAATATTTGCAGCCTGTTATACTAATATAGTCGTACTCGGTACTTCGGTACATGTCAACTCATGTTGTCTGCAATTCACTTTGACCTACCTGGTATTTGGCCGTGGGAGCGCATAACCTGTAAACTGGAAAATAAAAAAGTTAACCTATATTTTAATCACTCCTGGAAAATGTTTTTGTAAACGCAGATAATAGAAATTGGTTCGCTTCTCTGAATCGAAATCAGTGCACTGAGAACTTCGAACCAAGAAAAGACTGTAAAGCCATTGTCTTGTCAATTTATTTACCCTGTAGATGGCCAGGTTCTTTGGTCGGAACGTTTGCCCTAAAATAAAGACTTCACGACAGGATTTCAGTTGTTTCAAGTAAACCAGGAAATCACTTATGGTATTGACCGAAATTGTTCTTACTTGGTTTGACAGTTAACATGAAAATGTCATTTGCATGGCTAAACATTCCAAACAGCAAATCACATTGCCCACCTATCAAAGCAGCGAAAGAGATCATTAAAAGCTTAGGGATTGTTAATGCAATAAAATAATGCAAAATTTTCGTTGCGCAGCATCAGGCTTTAGCTGTCATGCTGTTACATATCCGAGTCATGTCTATTTTGAGCGCCAGTGGCGAGGTGTTAACTCGTTAGCTGTTGCGAAAGCACTATTTTACTGAACTGCTCAAAGGCAAAAGCCAAAAAGAACACTGAAGAGTGCAGTACACGAAGGAACGAGCCAAACACCGCACCTCTAAAGAAATTTGAGTCCACGTGGAACATGTCATAACTGCGTGTCCCTTGCTTAAACAAGAAGATTGCACTTACATCCTGCGTCTTTACTTGCAGAAATCTAAGATACCATTAATAGCTATAAACAAGACCTATTTTTGCCGCAGTACTGTTTCTCGTGATGTGTCCTTATGGTGCAGCGTGAATGGCAACTGTACACAGTTTGCAATTTTTTGTTTTTACAAACGGCTAAAGTGTTTTGATTATCTGTCTTGAAGTCTGATTTTCAAGCATCGGCTGCTAAACAGCAAACCACGGCCAGGAAGACGAAAGATTGGTGCCCAACATTTCGCATTGCTTAGGACCCAAAATCTGAAACAGTGGTGCATGCAAAGTTTTCTTTCATTGACGCCGTAAATAACTGGTATAGGAGATGTGAAATCTTCCATTTCACTGACATGTTTCATCAATTTTATGCAGTCTCCAGTTCCATAACATGACTAAGAGAATGACGTTACAAAACATGTTTCCCATTCAGTACAGAGTTGAAAGCCACGCTTGACAACCACCCAACGCGTGTTTTCTTTACGGTGAAAGTTATAAGGAGCAGTGAGGAGTTCATTCGTCATCATTTCCTTAATTTTATTTAAATACGTCGAAAAGACATGCAACGATATTAGTTCCGCAATCTTTCGTTTCAACTGATCCATTTCTCCATCGTTACCTTGTACCTTTGCATATATTCTCGTACGTAATTAAGATTTGGAGAATTCGAACGTCTGTTTCGATATCAGCTTCTACTTCCGTTGCCACAACACCCATTCTCCAGTCTACTGATGCCTTCTTCATAGACATTTCTGTTTAGCACCCACTTTTCAGTTAGAATATGCATTGTTCGTTTAAGCCTTTAAACATCCTACAGCGGCTGTTATAGATTTCAAGAGAGCGAAACTTAAAAAAACATCCCACAACGGTTTAAATCGATGCCAGTGATGACCGCTGATGTTCAAGCCGAGTGGCTTCTCCTTAAGAGCTTCATACTCAAGGTTGCCGCCGAATGTTGCGGATTAAAACGGGTTGGTCTGCCGCCTGTGGATCAAGAAAGCTTCTTGATGACAAGAAGGCTGCATTCAAAAAATAGCTGAGGTTTCTAATCACGTCTGATATGTCAAAGTAAGCAAGGCGGCAGCGGAAGCTAAAGCTGATTCCTGGGAGAGGTTCGGAGAGGTGTTGGAGTCGAATTACCAGACGGCAAACAAAGTATTCTGGCAAACCATTCACCGGATCCGAGTGAAAAGAAGGTCAGTGTAAGAGTTTTGAAGGACAGCTCTGGTCATTCTCTTACCAAAGGTGACATTCTTCGGCGATGGAAGAAGTACTTTGAGAAACTCCTTAACCCCGAGCGACTGCAAGAAGACTCGCTTGTAGAGCAGCATGGAACGGATATTAGTATCTCTGTACTAAAAATTACACAAGGTGTGAAAAGCTTGAAAAATAGAAAGGATGTTGCAGCTGATGAAATCCGCTCTGAAATGCTCATAGCATCAGGCGAACAGGGCATCTGCTGGATTACATGGTTCTCAAACTGCAGTGACTACAGAAAGTCACTAGTGGAATTAAGAACGGAGTTTCGAAATGGATTCCGAAATTTGTCCCTTGTCGATACCTCATTAACGCGCTGCATTTCTTTGAATTTGTTTGGCTAGGAGAAACTCTGTGTGCTGTGACAACGACAACAGCGTCAATATTTTGCGAAGGTACACACGCCGCGCACATAACCGAACAACTTCTCACCATAACCCTCTAAAAAAGGATTGTAAGAGCGTCGAGGCGGGGCTAGAGTTCGTGTTGGTGCCCGACGAGAATAAGGCGACGAATGACGAATCATTTATACCCCGCGCTGTTACTAGATAAAGAACTACATTAGTCGTCTCTCTGTGGTGATGACAGCATAGATATTTAGTATTCCAGTTCTGATTTCCAGGTTTTGAAATTGTTGAATGATAAGAAAGTTTATATTGCTGCTATTTTGCGGACGTCCTATGTTATTTATTGTCTTGGTATTCTCCTCTCGTTTCCTCGTAGCTAATCTCCAGTTTCTACTCAGAGTAAAGGCGGTAGTCGTTGTTTCAATTTTAGTCTGAAGTATTTCTAAATTAGTGCGTCCAGTAGTGTCTTGGTTAAGTTATTTAACATTTCTACCTTCGGGTCTCTCCAACGAATCGGCATTTTCTGCTAGTGAATTTAATCCTTTAGTTTTGAAAGGTGCGGGTTTAATACGTTTGTCTGTTGCTTGATCATTTCTAGCAGTGTCAGTCTTTTATCCATAGCTGTGTAACTTCGAAGTACTTTTAAGCCAGGTTTCTTTCTGAAACTCACAGCATGAAACTGTCCCCTGAAAGATATGCCCGTCAAGCAAAGAAGAAAGAATGTTCAAGCGTTGTCTCTGTTTATTATTCGTTTGAATCCTGTTTAAGTTCTGTTCGAGGAAGTTTGATTAACGCAGGACAAATGTCTGTAATTAAGGACATGTACTAGAAAGAATTTCTCTGAACGATCAAACTATTTATCCTCAGGTTAAAATGAATACATCAGCGGTTCATCTGTTGACGTGCAGCGACTCGGATAGAAAAAGAGTTTTATGACTTTACTATTTTACCTGTATCGTCTGCGATGAGTCCGTTCGCCTAAAAACATGAAAGAAACATATTAATGACTGTTTCGTTAAATGTTTGGAGTCACAGCTTGATTCTTTAGATTTTACAGGTACCAGCGATGAGCAACATAGATCAACAGTTGCCGGTAGTAGTGAAACAATCCGTTCGTTTGTGGGGTCCACTCTCTCCTGATTTTGGTCTTCATTCACATGCGTTAGGGCGAGTTGGATTCGTAATTCAGACGTTTGTGTATGATGTTATGGTCGCGCTTTAATATCCTCTGTCATGACCGTACCAAAATAAGGTGATTCCCGTTGCTGACTATTTATTTGCAGTTCAGCGACCTCCTGTATCTTTGTTGAATGGTTGCACAAAAAACTTCATGAGATAAAACACTTGCTCAGGCGAATTGGACGTCAATAAGAGAAGAATAGATTTTGCTTAGGCAAATCGCAAAGTCCAACAATCATCCTCTATGTTAGGCCCTCGTCCAAGCTCCGTAACTTCGTGGTCAATAGGTTCATTTTGTACCTAAATTCTACGCAATAAGTTTCTTGAAATATTTTTTTGCCGCAGAGATTCTTATATAGATTACAATCTATGATTATAAACGTTTATCTTTTTCTATTTTGTTTTATTTATTTCTGTGGTAGATATTTCGTTTCTCAAAATATCGTACCATTGCGTTGTGTATTCTGTTAAAATCTGTTTTAGAGCTTCGTCTTAAACTTGCTCTTCTGCCAGTATAACTGCGATCAAACTGTCTATTCATGGGATGATTGCGCTATTTAATTTGCTGCTTCAGGAAATAGACGAGAAATTAGCGTCGATGAAAACGCAGGTCGACGAGATCGTCGGCGACGTCGAGAACCTGTCCGTGGACTACGCGGAAATTCTGTCTCCGGACGAGTTCCATGATCTGTTGAGCAGTCGCGATCAGTTGCTAGAGAACTACTCGGCAATTCAATGCCAAGTGAAGTCTCTTGTCGAAACGTTAGTAGTCCTCGACCGTTCGTCGACAGCATACTGTTTCGCCACCGCTTATCACTAACGCTTTTTAGACTCGTCCCCACGGTCGATCTGCGTCAACGTCTGGACTCTCAAGAATCGGCATGCTTCATGTGTTTGGACGAAGTGCAAAGGTTCGCCGACGAACAGGACATTGGACCATTAGAAGCTCTTCCGTCGAAGCTCGCCTCGCTACAGGTATGGCGAAAAGTCTGAATATTTTCGTTGCTTCTAAATACCTTAAACTCGTACCGATAACCTAGCTTGAATGACTAAAAGCCGATACCTCTTGTCATTCGATGGCAAGCGGAACGAAGGCAATGTTAGTTTTTTTATCATCCATCCACTACAATTCTTAATTGAGTTCCAAACTCGTTATTAGAGATAGTTGGTTAGTCTGCGTCCCTGAAATGTCAAAAGAGCTAAATCTATCTTTACGTGTATTATTTCATTGGCTGCTGCTGCTTGATTTACAGCTCCATCGAGTCCACTGTTACCAAAATCATGCTTCTATGCCATGGTCGTTAGCACTGCGGTTAATTACCATGCCATGTTCGGGCATTATAGTTTATAGATCTGATTCTCTTGTTAATGTAAATGCAGTCACGGCTATTACATGAGATTTACTATGCAATGTTTTTCGTACTTGCGTTTATTTCAAGGTCATACTTCTTGTAGTCATCGTGCTTCATATTTGTTGCGATGCACAATGATGTTACAAATCTATAAACTGTCGTTTTTAAAATCAGTTTATTTACCTAAGTCTGTGTATGAAGCTTGTAAATTGAGACATTTGAATGAAGCATTAATTGAATATTTGGTATATCCGTTTTTAAGAACTTTTTGAAATATGCTTCAGTTAACCTCCGTCGGTTCCTCTATCAGTGCTGTGGCATATGCATTTACTCATCTTTATAAAGGCAGGTTTGCCACTGCACGATTAACTGTTGAGAAGATAATAGTTCGAGCTCTGTGATTTTTTGTATATACTACGAAGGGGTACCATTGCTGTCATATTTAATTAGAATTTGAAGAAGAGCTATGTAGTGACCATGTTTTGAAAAGGAAATTTGTTCTGTTCTTACCATGTTGACTGTTTTAAGTAATACATTATGACGGTTGTTGTGATTGAAGTACCAAATAAAAACACCGTCTGCGATTTAATGAATTAACATAAATATCAGGCGAATTGGACAGAAGGTTAAGACATTCTATGCCATAAGATTAAAGTAGGCTTGCTCCAAGGTTATGCGAATGCAAGAACAATTTGAGATACCCAGCGTCATTTATACACATTTTCAAATCTTGTTGTAATCTGAAATTACTTGTCATGACTACTGGACCCTGGGTACACACGGCAAGGTTCAGTCTTCCATTTCGTTCTGGAGCTGGCAATCGCCTCCAAAATTTTATTCAGTAAGGGTTGGATAACGACACTTTTGTACAGAGCCACGGCAACCACAGCAGGATGAGTAAAGATTTTAAAATATCTGTCCCTGGAAGATTTCACGGCCCAATCATGAGTATCTTTGTAGCTTGAAGTTACGCTTCCACCACAGACCTTGTCAACCTACGACACTAGAGCATCCTTAAGTTCAAATTGTTCATCGTGATACTATTTTTGTAGGCAACAGGTATCAACTATTGTTGTTCAGTTCATTGTTTCTCCTCACCTCTTCTTTTATGCTCAGTCTAATTGGGTTTCGTGTGCAGGAAACACTGGAGAAAATAAAGGAGAAACGAACTCAGATGACAAAGTTCAACGACTTCGCGAAGGAGTACGAGTCAGCACTTAAAGAGTACCTGGTCGAGATGAACGTCGTTCGCAAGCTGTCGGGCTCCCTGGAGCCAGTCAACTATTCGAATTACCTGTGCGTCGAGAAGCTAACTTGTGATCTCTCCCGGAAGTACGACGCGGCTGCTGCCAAAGCGGCGCAGCACATCTCCGTTATCAAGACCCTATCGGAAGCGTATGACAGATTGCACAGGGCGAACGATTCCTGTGAGGAATGCGTTGCTAACCTCGAGGCTGCGGTCAGTAATAAAGTGAGCGACGGTCATCGAGTGCGCAACCTTGCCGACATCGCCGTCGAGATGGAGTCCTTGAACACCATGCGCAGTGATGTGGACAACAAAAAACACATAGTCGAATCTTTCCTTAATGTGTCTTCGGATGTCATACGAACTCTGCAGTCTGTACCCATCGTCTCGTCGTCCGAAATCGAGTCGGTCAGAATGGTTTCTGACAGGATCAAGAAAAGGTACATGCCTCGTTTGGTAGGTACATTTTACCGGCAGATGAAACAATTTTTCTCTCTGTTTTAAGACGCTAGTTATTCAAACGGCAGATGGATTCTTTTATGCACAGATTCTTAAGCATTTTAAGTCACCCTTAAAATTGCCGATTCCATCATTGTTTGTATTTTTCGATGTTTGAATCCATCCCCGAGTATCATTTTACTGCGTTACCCGGGTTTCTTGTCATGGATTGAGAATAAGCAAGAAATTAGTGGCCAGACAGCACAAAGAAAACTTTTACAGCAATTTATCGAATGGTCTGTTTTTAAAATATAAAAGTGATGTTCTGTCTCATAGGTATGAAGAAAGCGTTGACAAACTGAACGACTACATGACAGTGGTGAAGGCAAGACTGGTGAAATCTGAGGACACGCGTAAGAGCATCGATTCCATTGAACAATCGTTGGAGATGACGTGTCACGCAATATCTGATCTACAGTCTGGCTCGGTCATATCGCCCACCCATTTGTCTGAGCAACTGACCGAGAAATGCCGTGTGTTCACACAGCTTCAGGAATGTCGCTCTGGCATCGACGCGATCGAGGAATCGTTGCGCAAGTTATGTGATCGTGAAAAATCGTCTGGCTCAGATGCCCTGGTGCGAGAGGCGCAGATGAGGCTAAAGTCGCTAAGGGATCACTATGACCGGGCGGTGAAGTCGTTTAAGGCTGTGGACTCTGACTTGCAACAGGCGCAAAATCGTGTTGGCAAGTTTCAGGAAACGGTGAAGTGCTGTTCATCTTTCCTGGACAGCATTGAGCACTCGTTGGCCAGTGCCGAACAAAGCAACGATGAGCTGTCGGCCCGTGCGGCTGCTCTGGACAAATTGAAGGTCGACTTAGCGGTTCATAGCGCTGATTTCCGCTTGCTTGAAGAATCTTTCGCGGACGCACTCAAAATTGTCCACCTGGCACCTTCATACATCGCCTCATGTAAAAATGACAAAGAGGCAGTGCTGTCGAGACTGGAGAGCGTGAACGCGTGTTTGGACCAACAGTCGCGATCCATCGACCAGCAGCAGCAGCAAGCAGTTCAGTATGAGGCTGCCTTCGACAACGTCCGGCGGCAGCTAGAGCAACTGCAGAGTCGAGCTGACCACCTGACACCATCGTCGCTGTCCGGCCCAGTTCTTGAACGCCAAATCGAGGAGGTGAATACGCTGCTCGAAATCCATCACACGATCGGCTCACAGAACCTTGATCTGCAAAAGTTGCTGCCGTCGTGCGACATTAGTGCTGTTCCGCCCAATGCTGCTCGTACGTTCTTCTCATTCTTTCGTATTGTACTTGTAGTCGTGGTCATCTCTTTGAGCATGTCTGCATAATTGCAATGTCTGTGGTTTGTGACATCAGCTTTTCGACATATTTACTATTAGGCACTGGTTGCTGTATCATACAAGGAAATGTTTCTTTCCAAAAACAGATTTGCCTCAAATTCATTTCACCGTGTTGCATACTGTTTTTCTTAGCCTCCATATCTACCAAGCTAGAGCATAGAGTCACTTGGTCCTACCGTTTTTACCTATCATTACGTATTCAACACAATGTGCGATACACAGTTCAACCATCATTGAACAATTGTCTTCATGCCGTAGAAGACACTGACTTGACAAGGACTTGATAAATTTATGTTAAAGGAATATATTTTTAGAGCTTAAATATTTTATTGCATACTAAAAATAAATCAGATTACGGCGATCGTTCTATTTAGAGATCGGTCGCATCGCTGCAGAGGATGGAGTAAAGTAATCGTACTATTTAACCTCCTCTACCATTTCATTCCCCGTGCACAGGACATAGCATCTCCTAAAACGTCAGCGATGTAAATAAAATATCTGTCCGTAGCATGTTTATGGGGATTTTCATTGTTGGGCAGACAGATTTGTCTGCCTTAAATTCCGTTAACCGGCATGTATGCCTTACATTCGAAGCTTATGGAAGTATGTGTGTTACATGTACTGCCTTCTATATTATCGATTGTATAGTTCTGTGATTCGGTCGATTGTTCCCTCCTAGATAGTTTAGTGAATTTCGCAGCACGCTTAGTCTCATTTACATGAGATCCTTAACCCATTTTGTCGGTATTTCGTTTTTACAACGATGAATTTACTATAGAACAACTGGAGGCACTGACGAAACAGTACGAGCAGGTAGGCTCAACGTTGATGGAAGCCAGTTCAAGGTTGCAGAAAACCACCTCTCAATTGACTGACTACAAGACGCACTACGAGCAGGTATTCCAGTCTGTCAGTGAAGTCTTAACGAAGATCAAGTCGGTCGCGTTCTGTACTGACAAAGAGGCGACGGCATCATCGATGGACTCGATCAAGGTACCTGTGTCGTACTGACGGTTTTACTGTCACTGCTTACTGTTTTAGTAGCTTGAATAGGAGGGGTCATAGAGTAATTATCTATTGCTGATATTTTCATCGTTTTGGCTAATTGTCATGATCGATTGTCAACGAACAGCTGTACTGAGTATGTTCCAAAAATCTTTCAGCTCTTCACGCGTTGACCTTCTCATATGGGATTGTCACACAACCAACGCCTTACCGTATTTTCGATTTTAATTTATTTGATTTATTTGACCCTCTCTGATGTGCTTCAGTAATAGAAAATTAAGTTGAAGAAAACAGTATGTTATAATTTATGTAGCGACTGAGAATGATGACTCATTTCATGTTTGTTGACTGCTTTTTGGTTTCCAAATAACGATAAACTAAATCCAACTGTTCACATCTAGAGTTTCTTCCGGTTTGAGGATGAACTCGAATAATATCTGACTGGTCAAAGTAGTAGGTATTCTTCAAAAAGAATTTCGTTTAATTACCTGAAAAGTTTTGTTCAGATTCAATGGTGGTTGCATAATCCCTGAATAATTATTATAGATAAATGAAAAATATATTTATGCATTTTAATGCAAAACCATCCATTGATCGATTCATCCAAACAAATCGGAGGACAGCTACGCAATGTTTAGCCCGTCGCCCGTTGGTTCTTACGGCGGTAACCATCACCGGATTAGCCGACTGCGGTAAAACTTAGATCTCTGCTTCATCTCTGCATCTGTTGGTCTCGCGCAGTCTTCACCCCCGGCCCTTGTTTGTTCCGGTATACTGCCAGCTCAGAGAACTCTTCAGTGTCAGGCTTGACAGTACCCATAGGTGATTCGCCAACTTGAGATGAGAGATCGTTGCAGATTTTTTCCTAATTC
>UZAM01007527.1:23239-35376 GCA_900618415.1 Soboliphyme baturini
TTTTAGATCCAGGTGCTAAAATATTGCTTCAGCAGCCTTGACCTGCCAGGATCAAGGAAATGGTGCAGTATACATTAGGAGAATCGACAAGGGACTGTATAATTTTGTATTGCAGAGGTTCAACGATTTGTGTGTTGATTTTGTGACTACTGACAATTTATCATTTATACAGTTGTGGGAAAAAAATTCAGATATTTATGTCTTATAAGCTTTACAATTGGAATTTGATCTGTAAGTACTACTAGAGTAAATTATCAAAATGTCAAGGTAGGGAAAACCGAAATTCTTTCTCTTTAATAGTTAGTGCCAGTGAGGCAATAATCCTCTGATTTGTGACAATGGCGATCGCAACATAGAATATGAAATATGTGCGACATGGAAGAGTCGTAGAATGTCTCTGAACATGGCCATAACTCGTATAATAGTAAAAAACGATGAAGCAACGTCTGTATTGAACCAGTAAAAAAACTTTTGAAAAAGAGCAGTTAGACTATCAAAAACTGGTCTAAACACCACCAAGTTTTATATGTGGCCTGACAAAAATTCATTTCACATGATGCTAAAATGATATAGAAGCTGTTATAGGAGTCCATTTTTAATCATGATTAGCAGTAATCTGACGCTAGACAAGAATGAGTATCGGGTATCGGATGCCATCTGTCTCCATTCCCGATGAGAACTGATGCCCCGTTTCGTAGAAGCACTGGGTTTGCATTTCTGAAAAAGCTTTTCGGGCTCTTTATGTTACTAAAAATTGAATAAGATTTCTCTTCTTCATTCGTTCACGGTACAGAATTTACAGGAATTAAAAAAGATATTCAAGATGTCATTATGACCATCCTTATATCAATCTCTGGATTCACATGGCGCAGTCAGACTGTCCACCAGCTTATAGTAGCGTATGATTCATGGCATTTTACCAACTGCAGTGCACGGGCGCAAAACGGCACAACTTTTGCCGACGGCATCGAATACTAGCAGTTTGGTGGTAAACTCACCATTCTGACATGATCATCTTCCTCATCGTTACGGCATAATAAACGTTAGCATTTTCATTACGTTATCATCGCCAGTGCAGTCATGTTCGTCAGCATGATATAACAATGCCAGTTTAAAACGAGTCTTAGGTAACACCATTACCATATTTCATAATAAGTTATGTATCTGTAGCTCATATATTAACAAAATTCGTTGAGTTAAAGGAACAAAAACGAATGGCAATTCAGAAGCCGCGTAGCATATCACAATTTAAAGTAGGAGGAAGAACATCCAAAATGAGGGAAATCCCTCAGCCATTTAACGCTTCCATTATGAGTGTCATCTCTGATAGCATCATTCTTTCGCGAAATACATGGTGTAGTACTGACAATAGGTTAAATTAGTTTATTCAAGCGTTCCTTACATGTATCTAAATCCAATATCTATGATTAAGTGAATATTAACGTTCCGAAAGAGCGAAAATGACCGTTTCTGAGGACAAAAGTAATGTTCGGATTGAATGTTTCAGATGCATGCCAAGCGATAAATTACAGTAAATAATAGTATAACATACTACTGTATTAAAGCAATTACTACGATACACTAGAATTACTACTATACACCATACCATATACCTGATCACTGCTACTAAACTACTATATATTTATTACTAAACGACTACATACTATCACTATATTAAAGTGTAGGAAATTTTTCTCATCACTATTTTGGCTATATGAAATGGCCTTCTTCTAAACAAGAAAATAAACATCTTATAATAACAAAGCAAAGCGAACAATTTCGGAAGAAGATACAGAGCTTTTCAAACGATGTAAAAAAGGCTATTTTACACTGCTTGTTCTTATTCAGTAGGCGTTTTGGTTACTTTAACGTTATCATTTCCTTACGAAATTGATTTATTTCACTACATTACCTGTAACATCAGAATATCTTTGTCGAACATCTCTGAACGGCAGATTGATGCGAAATAGTTGTGAATCTAAACAGAAAGTAATGTAAGGAAATACACTGAAAATATGAGGTTCGGTTAAAAATGGAGGCAGCAGCGTCGAATTTATATCGAGGTCACAAAGTCGAAAGCTGGACTATTACCAAGGTCAGAATTACCGAAAGAGTGAAACTTAGCACACCAATGGGATCGTTGCAACAGCTGTTGCCAGAGGTTGGCATCAAACTAAAAAGGGTTTCTTACAGACAGAAGCATACTTCCAGCTTCTTAAAGGAAACTAAACTTGCCTACGCTCATGTGAATCGCTTTGCCGCCTCGAAGATACGATATGCTTAACCCATAAACGTTCTTGAGAAAACATTAACGATTAGACAAACAAACACGAAATCAGGTCAAACTGCAGAGGCCGAAGCTACGAGAGAAGAAGTGAGTCAAGTCTGCACTTAATCGACCATTTAATTAATTCAGTGGAAAGGCGTCAGTAATAATTCTTGTTGAGGTATGTCAACTGAAGGAAACAAACATGGAACTTAACGCCCCATCTCACCTGTTTAGGAAAGACAAAACTGTGTAAGAACAGCAAATAAACGAGTAAAAAAAACAGTTTATATATGGCCCGTTCTGCTTCAAGGATCGTACGCTTGACAGCCAAATACCTGACTGCCAACGCGTTTTTAATAAACAGTTGCTAACTTCGCTTCATCCTACTCTCATCTCACATAAGGCGCTTATTTACGACCTGAATATGGACATTTCAGATGTAAAATAAATTTGCATAACTTTCCTATTTTAAAATCTCTACGTCTTTGATTGACATACAAAAAGCTTATGACCGGACCCTACGCAACAGTCTGGGTCATGCCTGCGAGCATACGGGATAGATGGCCAGCTGCTAAGCGCCATCCAATCACTGTATTTTGATAGCAGGTACAGCGACATAAATGGCGTTAAGTCGAAACCATTCAACGTTGGCACTGGTCTCCGCAAAGGCTGCGTTCTGTCCTCTATTCTGTTTGTGTTGTACATGGATAGAATAGTCAAGAGCAGCCAAGGCGATGAGTGTATTTGTGTAGGAGATGTGAAGACGAGAAAACTGCTATGTTTGCAGACCACCTTGTTTTACTGGCATCTTCTGAAACCGATCTACAGTTCTCCCGAGAAAGGTTCGCGGCCGAGTGCGACGTGATCGGCATTCGTGTGAATGCATCTAAACTAAAGGCCTAGTGCCGGTTGCTCTTTTCAGATTAACGGAAAAGCGGGGCAGCAGGTGGAAAAGTTCAAGTACCACAGAGTAGTAGTTACTGATGGAAAATTATAGGGATAGATCGACCGGCGATTTGGAGTAGCCAGTGGCGTTCTGCGTGAACTAGCCTAACCCACTGTGACTAAAGCAGAGCTCGGTCTGAAAACTAAGCTCTCAGTGTTCAAGTCGATCTTTATCCCCATGCTTACGTAAGGTCATGAGTCGTGGACCATCACTGAAAAACTTCGAACCCTGGTAAGAGCTGTTGAAATGGGCTTTCTTAGACGAGTCGATGGCCTTACGCGTCTCGACATGATCCGGAATAGTGACATCCGGAAGAACCTTGGATTACAGCCTTTGCTTTTCCAGATTGAGAAGTCACAGCTGCGATGGCTTGGGCATGTGTTGCGAATGCCTCTAGGAAGGAAGGCTAAGCAACTGTTCCGGGGAATCCGACCGGCAGAAGGCCCAGGGGACGGCCAAGATTAACCTGGTGCAAACATATGGAAGAAGTCTGTTTCAGACTCCATTTTTCTTGCGACGAAGCTCAGACTCTGAAACAGGATCAGGAACGCTGAAAGCTGTCTGAAGCGTCTGCCTCCGCGACCCGAAAGGAGAAGCGGCGATGGAAAATGATGAAGATGAAGAAAATCTCCACGTCTCACCTGGTTCAAAAGTGAATAGCCGTTGCGCTTCCACATATTCGCCTGCACCTGTGCACACAACGCCATCGCGCGTACAGGCAGCTCCAACATATTAGACTTCGGCAGTTCGTCAGTGAATTCCGATGAGGCAGACGGATGATGAAAACAAAACTTCATGATGCTCAAGTATAGTCCTATGATAAAAATTTACTTAAACAACAACTATCATTTACACATTGCCATTAACAAAAAAATTAATCATATTATTGTCCAACGTGCAAACTACGTGTGTAAAGTTGTGTCGTTAAGATTAAGTGTTTCGTTGGTGGGGATATGAAAACAACATAAAACGCCGTTTATGGCCTTCGCTCTTCCTTAAAGTAAAAATGGAGATTGCCTCTGTGGCTCAAAGCTGTTGTAACTTTTAGAGACAGAAGGCCATACTTCCAACACAACTTTCTATCTTGGAGAATGCTTGTGAGATACAAGCAGAAACGTTTGCGCTGGCCAATCAACCTGTCGACGACATTGTTTATTGTGGGATAAATAAACCGTGTTTAATGCTGTTTTCAATCATGCTGTGTAATCACAAGAAAACGAACAGGATCTTGTGTGCTATTTACCCTGTTTTTCGAAAGACCAATTTCAACAAATAAAACACCTTGTTAAATATAATAAAGTTTCTTAATAAATGTGAAAGAATAAACTCTATGATTTAGTTTCAGGCTAAGTTTCACTCTATGGCTATTCTGCACATTCACCGAAATAGCAGAATTGCACTAGCTTGAGAAGAGAAAATAGTATCATCCTTCATTCTTGTGGTGATGAATCAGGAGGATTCCAATACCATCACGTGGCTAAAACCATTGTGTAGATTCTCTACGACCGTTCTGTCTCTGTTGCTGAACAGATGTTGCGAAATACCACCCAAATACTTCACGCAGATTTAACAGTTTAAATTTACTCTCAGAATGGCGCTACAAGAGAAATCTGCGTCAACTTGAGAAGAACTGAGCTGTACAGAAAATGAGCGGCACTACAAGAGTTCTTCGTATCATAAATTATCGTCCCTTGCTTTCTATATGCATGACGAAATAACTGTCTCGCTGTTGTTTTGCTATTGCCATAAAAAGCTAGAAGAACTTACACAGCAGAGTACCCAAATATATGATGTCTAACTTTATAAGTGGTATCTTAGATTGAGCAAAATTAGGCAACGTTTCATGCTGCAGCAAAGGTCATACTCCTCTTCGCCAGCATATCTGATCTAACAATGTACCACTGTATTTTGTACTGTCATCCAACGCGACGACGGCCAGCTCGAGTTTCCAAGTTTTTAAAGGATACTCTTTTCTGGGGCTGCTTTATCAAGTTAAACTAGGGTCGGTCTTTGACTATGAAGTCATTTGACAGTTTTCGCCGACAGGTTGTCGTCAGCACCTGTTTGTTCATGACGCTGTGGTATCATCGTAATTGAAGGATATGATGAATTGTTGGAAGCTGTCTACACGAGCTTCACGACGATTCAGCAGGGCAGATGCTTCGAAACTATACATAAGCACGGGAAACGATTGTTTTCAGAATCGCGCTGCTTGTATGCGTAATTGCCTCGCTGTTGAATATCCTATATATGCTGGTACCGAAGGCAGAAAGGTGCATCTTCCTACATCGTATTAACAAATAACCAACGCTGAATTAGGAATGAGCTCTAGCGTCGTTTAGCCAGAAAGCGTTTCAATGAAAAGATTTGCATTACATCGATTTATGGGCTACACATCTTGCTGATTTTTAGCTTTCTTATAAATGGTTAAAGCAAACTGTAGCCGTAAAGTGCGCATATTTCTTGACGCTCAAGATGAACAATGAATAACCACTTAATATACGGTTTAACTCAAATCTCTCATCATAAAGAAATTACCTTAGAACAGAACGTAGTATGTCGACCCTGCGCGGTTTCACTGTTCACATGAGCGGTTAAACGCTAAGGAGAAATCCATGCAATAACTCATTCTTGTACGTGAAACCTCGGATTTTTAATTGTCAGTGATTCTCAATTTCGATTTGTGGACAGCATAGTTAAAGCAGCTGATTCACTTCTGCCTTTCTGCCATCTTCCCTTTTACTGTCACCCAAATGGTATTCGAATTTCTGTTATGCAAGAGCTATCGACGATGAGAAAGAAAACATTTCTTAAACCTGTGTGGTATGCAAATCGATGCTTAAGAGATATGAATATTAGCTAAAAGAGACTATATCATTTATTATACCAATGCCTTACAAAAGAGTTGAACAAGCACCATGATGAACATTTTCCCAGTATAAACTTAGTCATTCCTGCCTTGGTTGGCATCATTAATTACAAATCATGAAGGCGTAAACAGCTTACAGATGCTACAAATAGTTGCTTAATCAGCCTACTGCTTAACACGTTCTGATGTTTCGTTTCTTCTGCTGAAGGACATGGTTATGTTCAATATATTCCAGCAAAAAAATACATTTTTTGTAATTCTATACGAGTTCGCCATCATCATGTCCATTCATGTCGCAATCCCACTGAATATCAGTTGCATTTCTCATGTTACGTATGCCACAAACTGAAACGATAAGCGGTCATCGAAGCTGGCTAATTGAATGAATGAATGAATGAATGAATGAATGGCGTATGCCAGTGAGTCATGTTGACTTAGAAGGCCTCTTTCTCAGTCTTTCGAAAAGCATCACCACATCATTAACAGTTGGGCTTCTCACCTGCTACCAGCCTGGGCAGTGCGATATGAATGCTGACAGACCTGCTGGAAACGTCATGCACTATGCAGACGCACTGGTGGCCGGCAACTATAAACAGTCAATGTATCGACTGAAGCATAAGCACTAGAAAACAGAAGAAATAAAGTCGTACTTTCTACAATCTCAGTCTCTTTGCATTCCTGCTGAAGCACGTCGTTCAAAGTCGATAAAGCTTTGGAAAAACAACGCAACGCCACCAAATGCTAAAAATATTAACATTCAAACTCCACGCGTTTGAATAACTGAACGTACATTGGTCGAACACCACTGTTGAAAGAGGGCCAGAATCGGATTCAAGCGTAATTGTATAGTGAACGCGGTTTCCCATTCGGGAGTGAATTCTTGATGGGCGCCAACCTGACGCACCACCGGATCCATGCCCTGGACACAACATACTACGTCCAATAAACTGCGAAGAGCAACCAAAATGCAATTTTCCAAATGATTATCCCATTCTTCCGGCGATGGAACACTAGTCAACAGATACCTGCAAAAGAGTGCGAAATATGTAAGCAATAGACATAAGTATTTGATGATGTCGAATGCGTTCATAATCGAGATTTTTAAAATGAGTCTGCAAATTTTCGTTCAGTATTTCAATAACTGTTCAAAATTGCTGCCTGATGCATTCACTCTTAAAGTCAAAACGTTTGTCAAAAAAGGAGCAAGCCGTACTGGCCCTGCTAAAAGTGATGTCCTATGGGTGGTCATGGTGTGACTATGTCGCACCGAATATGGAAGGAATGTTAGGCTCAACTCAGTTGTAAGACTCCCCGCCGTAACCTCAGGTGACAGACGTCATCGTTCAGTGATGCCAGTTCGCATGGTAGCATTTTGGGATGTTCGACAGCATGAAACGACTATGATTGGACGCCGTGCATCAGCGCCAACGGAAGTGCGCAGTATGGATATGAAAAGCTCCATCAAGTCATCGTCGCTTAATACGACAATTACCAGCTTGTCAACTACCGTTATGGTCTAAGGCATTGCAGATCCAGGCAGCAAAAGGCGAATAAAGAACTGGTGGTAAAGGCGGCTTGGCTCTAGCGTTCGGAGAATAGGTATATAACAGCCAGTCCGTCGCTCATGAGAACATAAGTTCTGATGATATATAGTTTGTCGTGTGCGCGTTTGTTAATGGTCAATGGCTAATAAAGTTGTACGATTGGGCAGCGGAGCGACTCTTCTAAAAAGTGTAGTCAAATATCCAAGCGGATGACTGGATGAACCATAGTCACAGCAGACCCCCTGGGCGAGCTGCTACACAGACATTCCGGGTTACAACGCAAGTCTATCATGACAACATATTGAAGGAGGAGCGGTTTGAGATATAAGGTCGATCAATTTATTTATAGGTCGAAATCACAGATAGTTAAGGCCAATTAAGGTGTGCTTGGAATTGTCAAGCTTCCGCCCAGTTGAATCACTGAGCAGATGCGAGCATGTCGGGATTTGAAAAAAGGTCTTCTATCTGTTATGTCCAGTGCTCAAAGAGTGAGCTGTTCTGAGAGCATAATGTTGAAAATCTAACGATGCAACACACATCACCTACTGCAGATGTTGTGCAATCCGAAATGGTACAACCCTATTCAAGAACCATGGTGAAAACAAGCATAACGTCAAACGAGGACATGAACTCTACTCAGACTGGATAAGACCTGTTGCCAAATATCTACTCAACCATCAACACTGACCACAAGCTCGCTTTTTAACTCAAAACATTATAACAGCTGCGGATAACACAACAGAAGCGTCAATTCTCCATGAACTTCATACAGAGGATGTCAGAAATGGCCCCATCATAAAAGTATAAGGAATAACTAGATTCTATTGGTCATAAAATTTCCTTTTACTTTTTAAAATTCATAACGAAGTTCACGACGAATACTGTGGCAAGCACAGAGAATACTGCCTGTCAGACTGCGATTCCTTTCCGAAGTCGTTATTCCCTTTTAGTGAGATGATTACAGATTGGGTTTTTAACAGCAGTAATTAGTAGCATGCAATATAAATCTTAAAAAGTTAGAGCCGTTAGACTGACTAATTTTCGTAGCTCTGTAGGCCAAACTTTAAGTGGCAGTAAGCTCAGTAGATGAGCAGTTTGTTTTTTTGTTTTGCACTGTAGAAGTGCAGGGCTTAAATCCAAGCGCGGCATAAATTCTGATCAACTGCTAATTCCCTCAGGCGAAGAATTTACCCAATATGCTACGCCGATACCAGTGGAGAAAGTTGCAGAAAATCGATGGCCTGCCAATAATAGATATCATGAATCTTTAGTGTGGATAAACAAGAGTTTGAAACTTACATCAGCATATCGGATGCGCATTCTTTATAATCGCGATTTGTCTCAAACCATCTGACAGCTGAATAAAATCCAACACAAGGTTTAAACTGTCAATTTATGCAAAATTTATTGCAAATTTAAATGCAGCTGATGCGTATATTTAAAGGCTGCAATTCGTTTTGATCGACCTGGCAGCAGAATCGATTAATACAGAATGTGACGTAAAACTTAAAAAAAACTATTACAATAATAACAAAAAGCTATTATCATCAGCGGATCAGGAGCGAATAAGGAGTGCAACGAGGATTACGCACCTGAAGTCGTTCAGCACGTGAAGAGATCTTCTGAACTTGATCGGACTTCGCGCAAGCAGCTGCTGAAATGTAAGGTAACCAGCCTCTGTAAACCAGGACGATTTTCAGATATCAAACATTAGATAAGAATATTAAGCAGACCTGAACGAAAGTCTTCGGCAACCTCCATAAAAGGCTTAATGACGACTTCGAAAGCGTTCTGTTCCTTGATGAGAACTCGAACCTTAAGCAAAAAGTTGCATAATCTTTTCCTCATGCGTCGGCTAAAGAACTTTTTAGAACCGCAACAGAATGGTAAACGGAGAAGAAAGTTCACAAACTTCGGAATGTCGATCCTTTGCATATCCTGAGTTTTACTACCCTTTTATCGTCGAGCATAGTGTGCAGCGAGTTTATCCATTCTGGTGTTATCTGTTAGGACTGTCGCAATTTTTAAAGTATGACCTACAGTAAGATTATCAGTACAACCTATAGTCGCCTATTCCTTTTTCTCAGGTATAATGATGCTCAATTATCTGTCTCCAAAGACGAGTGACTTCGACGTGTCTGAACTGGAGTCTGACGCATCGGTATAAAGCCTATCCCTAACCCAAACTAGTTAATCCTGACTATTTTTGTCCGTTTCAATAAACTGATAAAATGCTCTCGAAAATGCTTCTTGATCATGCGCAGCGCTGAGTATACATGACTACGCCGAACCAATCAATGTTTAGCAATGAACAACTACTGTGTATGAAACATTGTTTCGAACTAGTGCAGATCTATATTTTGCGTGAACCAGAAGATCAAATTTTAAGATATCGGAAGACATGCAGAAAGAATAAGAACGAAGGAAAAACTATAATCACCTTTTGTTTATGTTGTCATATCCTGCAGAGAAACAGTGGGATGTTGCGAAGTAGCATATAGCTCAATGGAGACGGAGATTTTATCAGACTTAAACTTGCGAAGGCTAGGCTACTGCAGGGGGTGAGGCACAAAAGTGATAGGATATTGAAGGGAGACACATACAACATGAAAATATTAAAACATACTTACGAGTGAAGGGACGGTGAAAATCTGCACCGACAGAGAAACCACAGAAACATCGTGGTCATGGTCATCTTGGATATAGTCCATCATCAATTTGGCGTACATCTACAGAAGAGAAACACGTACCGACATTTTAGCGGCTGGTTACAGTCACACTTTCTTCGAACTCATCATAACATGCTTCGTAAAAAAACACAGTGTGAGCAGAATTAAAACTAAACCGTTCTACTCATTATGTCACTGTCTACTTGTTTTCGGATACCTGGATTGGAGGGCATATTTAATCATGTAAAAAGTCAATCTGTGTACCTGTCCGAGTACCTACATTGCCTCTCGTACTATTCTGCTCACTAAAGAAAAGTCCGTCTCATGTATGCCTCACCAGCAACATAGAAAATGGGTTAGTACATGCAAGTGCATATGTAAAACGGTCATAAATTCTAAAGCCATACTTCCACATAATATCATCCGTATTTTCAATACACGACAATCATACATAAACTCTAAACGTTTTCAAAACGAATCGTTTTAGAATTTCATATTATGTTACTTTATTATCTGCCTTCACGCTGACACTATTCCTCTCTTGCTCGTCTCCGTATAACAAGGCTGTTGAAAAAATTATCGGCTCAAACGTACAGTCAACAGAAATCTCGAAACATAGTGTAATGTGACAAATAACAAAATACAATTTAGATTTCAATGTTTCTCTGAACAGTGTCAGGGGGTACATTCAATATTACTTAAACAATGGTAGTTTCGTAGGTAAAATAAGATCGAATACACAAAAACAAATCGCAAAATAATAAAATATTACAAAGATTATTTGTGTAAAGTTACTGTGCTTTCGATAATTTTACCAAAGAAACTAACAACAGTAACGTTTTACAAAGCCCCGGATCGCAAGTTGCTTGGAAAAGATTTAGTGCTAAGCTGTCAACTCCCATCTAAGCTAAAAGTACCACACATTTCCATAAGCTTTCAAGATCACACAGAGTTTATAAGAATTGGCGGGGGATACCGAAAGTGGCAAGTGCTAAATAACTACGACTGCTTTAGTGTCTAGATTTCTGTTTAGCCATTTACTGATGTTTGATGATATAGGTACCTAAAAGTCGCGTGTCTGACAAATGTGAAGCCTGAAAATCCAAGAAAAATTTGCCATGGAGAATCTTTTAGACTATATGCTCGGGAAGAACCATTTGGGATCGACCGTTGTATTTGTCCCAAGGAGCATCATGGAAAAATTCCCTTTGTTATTTAACACAATTTCACTCACAGGTATACGTTGCCACTTCCTTGCTTTTAGAGATCAATGGAAAAGTCTAAACAAGTCGCGGGCCCTTTAGATACAAAACAGACAAAAGGATTAAAAAGTTCTAAGTTGTATTGACCTGCTGGGACTACATTAATAAGAATAATTCCCAAAATCAGGTTACAGTTACATTGCACTTTTAATTTCGCAGATTGAAGAAGTCTTTGAGGAAAAACATGAGATTTCAGTAGTTGCGGTATCTAGGCGCCAATCGCATCATTTCATTGGCTAAAACGATACATTTTTTATAAACTAGTACTTCTTCAGCGGAAACCAAGCGAGACGCATTTAGACACCGCAGGGTTAAATTTAAAAAAATCCACTGATTGCCTATATAGCCTGCAATGCTTTATGGCATAGTAGTAGGGAAGGCATAATAGAAAAGCGCCGTCACACGCGATTACTTGAACAGGTAGTAATATCAGCTGACAGCTGGATATTCCGACAAGACTCGATAGTTTAATGATGGCTTCATTACATGTCACATTCAAAATTACATGTCCGAATCCATAAAGCGAGCATGTGTTCGCTATTTACTATTAATTGTTTGGGTCAGAAATTCATTGTATT
>UZAM01007531.1:6932-16972 GCA_900618415.1 Soboliphyme baturini
CCTCACGGATAACTTGGGAAGACACGATATGCAAATGGTGCTATCTGTTAAACTCATGCTACTCTTGTCTCGCAGCAGCCAGTCAACTTGCGTCCTGGTTGCACCTCAGGTTGTTACGCAGAAAATGCGCTTATTAACATAATATGATGAACGTGCATTTTCTGTTTTTTTCGAAGCTGATAATGAGTACAGGTTCCTGAAGTATCATTAAGAAACTAATGCATCATGTTACCCATCAGAATGATGCGACAGTGCATCTATACACTACATATGGCCCTGCCACTTTTAGATCTCCTCTGGGAATCTAGAAGCAACGGAGTATCACAGCATTGAGAATTCTGGTTTCATGAACTTCTACGCTATGTACATATCAGGACAAAAACTCATATTTTCAGTTTCAGTGAGTACGCATCAAACCTTCGTCGAGATGATGTATAACATAGTAGCTTTTAAAGATATTGCAGATGACGGCGACGGTGTTTGAACTCGCGTAACTTCCGGGAAGTTCCGAAGTAGACGAAAGCCACATTATACTGTAAACTATGGAAATAGATCAGATGTTCTTGACAGCCGTGAGGCAAATGTTTCGATGTATTTTCAGAATACACCAGTTCAATAATTAAAATTTAATTTTCTGCAGCTCTATATTAAATGGTTTTTAGCAAGTTAATTCAGAAATTTAATCAACTACTCATTCATCGTGTCCTTATCATGTGTTCGCACTATCTTCAGCGTTCAATGAATAAAATTAAAAGTATGACACCGTACTCAATTCATTGCCTTCTCACTATTTCAATCAGTCAATCAACCAGTCAGATTCTATGATTACTTATCCCTTCGGATCGCCGAGACAACATCGTCAGACAATGTCATTAACATTCTCAATCCTGTGCAAGCATCTGAGCTTCGGCAGAAGACAACCAGAGTCCGGAGCAGATTCCTTCCACATATCTGCACCAGGATAATCTTGATCGTCCCCAGGGTTTACGACGGATCGGTTGAGCAACCAGTAGCTGTTTTGCGTTCATTTCTAAAGGCAATCACAGGACGTATCAAAACTATTACAGCTGTGTCTTCTCACTCTTGAGACGCAGCTGCTGTTCATGAAGGCCTTCTTGCTTATTTGATGTTTGAACTTCAGACTCAAAAGCTGTGTGGTCAGCAATTGGTCTTCGAAGACCCATTTCACCCGCCTATGTTGAGAATCAGGTTTATCAGCCATTGTCCACACTCATGAACATTGGTGAACACGGGGTGAAAATCGACTAAATTGCTTTATTGAATAAAGTGATTTTGGAATTCAGTGAAATTAAAGTTTCGGATTTGCATAGCAACTGTGGCGGATGTTTGTTCCACCTAGAATCTCTCCTTTGGTGCAACGGATATTAATGACAGCAATGTGTAGGTGTCATGGAGCTGTAGCCTGCTGAAATGGCCGTCCTAGGCAATTAGACTCTAGGGAACTGTTTGCTTATACCGCGTAAATTCGGTATCAGGAATGGCAATCACATTACCTTAAATAATATAATTTATGGAAGTAAATGGCATTTTTGGTATTTAATATTTCTGCATTTAATTGTCGTTTCGATATATAGGCAAACTTTGAATTAATCAGATTTTGCGTAATTCGAACTTTCTTCCGTCTCCATAGATTATACGGTGTAGAATCTAGATAGAATAGTAAATTAAATACCTCTGGTCAGCTGGACTCTATGCTGCTGTGTTTCATTCAGCTAACCAAAGTCTTTTTTGTTTGTAGTACCTTAATCGTGTCCATTTCAGTTCATCACCAGAAGATTGCCTGAATCGTGATGGTTGAGTGAATGCTTGGCAGTGATTCATAAATTTTTTAAGCATTCTCGCTTTATGATCATACAGCAGGCAGAGTTTACTTTAATATACGCATATTAAGCGATTAGGAATCACCAGGAATGAGCCCACGCTAAAAGTTATTGAATTAAAGTATGGAAAAATTAGGGAACCTGCAGCAAATTCTCGAACGATCGTCAGGTGTAAAACTACAGCTATCGGACGGTTCCCAGTTTGCTAAGAAATTGACCAGTACGGAAAAAACAGCTCTAACAGAGACAACGAGGAATATAATTGACCTCTTTAATTTAAAGCAACTAAAATATCAATCTTTGAAATTGTATGCATACTGGAATTATTTGCCTTCAAGTCGATCATGAAATCTATGTGTTTATTAATATATTCCAGAAAATTAGCTACTCCCATCTGCAGGTAGGATGGTGATGTCATGAATTACACGATGCCGATCAGCAGCTGATGCAGCTACAACTGACGATGGTGAACCGAAGGGTCAGGTCCTATTCCACAACAGGGCTTATTCTCAAATTCACCAATTACCTTTCCGGACTGAATCACTTGGCAGTAAGAAGCACATCGTTCGTCACATATCTAATTCACTGGACTTATTCTCCACAAGCGAATTCCTTCATTTTTCAAAACAGTACTGTAGTAGTCTTGATTATAATAGATATATTTTCATTAATAACCTATGTTCATTGCACAACTATCCCGTGTGCCTAGCTGCTGTCTATGTCAAACCTGAGCACAAAGGAACGAGCTTGCAGCAAAAAACTAATTGCAGACAGATAGAAGTGAGATGGCAAGGGCGTGGCTTGATTCGAGCTCGACTCCTTCGATCATAAGAGAAAAAGTCATCATGTCCAATGACAATCACTTGTTGAGGCAGAACCACCAGTACTTTTAAGGAAAAATGGCCTCCAACGTCACCGTTGCCGGTTCAAACGTCAGTCGTCGAAGGCCAGGAACAAGCTCGACAAAGACTGGGACGAAATTAGGAAGCACGTCTCTAGGAAATTCTCCAGTCAACCGTCGGCCTTGCCAGAAGGTGGCAAGACATCATGCGCTATGACAGCAAGAATCAATGGGCCTCATTTCCCTGTGCGTCTCTCGATGCGTTGCACGGCGATGGTTCGATGCTCGACACGTGACGAGAGGCTGCTGAAAATCCCAGGTGGAAGGTCGCCATCTGGCACACGGCCCTGGGCTTCTCTCTCCGTTTGAACACCGGCGACAGATGGAACGCGAAATGAACCGATGTAGGAAATGTAGGGGATGGCCTGCAACGTCCCTGGAATTTGCGTGACTCGACGGCGGAAGGAGACGAATAGCACATGGATAGACGATAGTACGATTTGGCTTGAGGAGCGAGAAGAAGTGAAGAACAAAACGAACCGAGAATCGGATTTTTAGTCAGCTAAAGCTGATGGACCAAAATCATCTCGTGCAATGTGAGATCACCAAGCGTGGGTGTGTTGTGCCTCCACCTCAACAGTAAGACGGCCTTGAAGCCCTACAAGTACAGCCGACGAGAAGGAAGAGGAAGAAATCAATCACGAACTCTTGCAAGCACTGCCCCCCCCAAAAGTCATGGGAGACTTCGTTAAGCTCGCACGAGGAAGGACTGATGAAAAGTTTGCCGGTGGACGCGGCACCGCAGTGCCAAATGAGCTAAGAAATCGGCTGGTGACCGTGGCACAAACGAATTACCTGTACATTGGCAACACCTGCTTGAAGAAGAAGTCAAACGGGAGGTAAACATGGATCCTGTTCAACTAAGCGATTATGAACAAGGTTGACTTCCTCCTGTTCTATCAACGCCGCATGATTCGAGTTATAAAAATAATGCGAGCATTAACCACCGGCAGTGACCATATACTGATGAGGGCCAGGCCAAGGAGGGAAAAGTCGAGAATAAGACACTATGGGCAGCAGATCGCAGGTAAGTTCTTCAAACTTGTATTTCCAGCAAAGACAAGGGCCTGAAAGGCAGCTGCCACGACGACTACAAGAAGTTGGCCAGGAACCTGAGGCGCTCTGTAAAGTCAGCCGAGGTGGTAAGTGAGAGCGAAAGGAAGGTTCTCAGAAGAAACAAAGAATTTGCTAGGGAAGCGAACGAGGACGAAGAGAGATGAGATCAACGCGGATGAATACTCTTTTCCATGCATGCTCATTATACGAAAGCTGAAGGTAGACTTCAAGACTTTCTGATCGCTCAAATTCTAAAAAAACAGCTGAGGGCCGCAGATGCCTCAGACGATGCAGGAAAGAGTTATAGCTCCATTAATCATCCATTACGGCGTTGAAGAACGATGATGATGCAGTAACCGTTGACAGAGCTGATATGAGGTCTATCCGCAAGAACTTTTACACTCAGCTCCTTGCATCAGCGGCCCGCGTCCCTCGCCATCATTACAGCAGCCAGATGGATGTGCACATCCGGTTCTTATACACGAAGTTCGGCACGCAGCGCAGGAAATATACGAACGAAGAATCCCAGATGATCAGACCGGTGGTGAGGTGAAGAGGGAACTAGCGGGAAGGTTCTAGGAAAGGAAAATGTAGCATCAAACTGGAAGGAGTCCAAAACAAACGTGTTTTTAACTATCGGTTGGAAAAATGATCTGAAGAACGTATTCCCAGTCTGTCTGCTCATACAAGTTTAGAAGCTGTTCAATGAGATGGTCATCGTCAAAGGTCAACAAGTCAGAACAAGCAGTAGCCAAGAAAACAGGCTTGATTCCAAAGCAGTTCAGCACAATGAGTAACTCTTTCACCTCACATCAAATCATGTTTCTTCGAACGTTGGAGGAATCACCAGCTAACTCTGTGAACTGCCTTAATCGATTATGGAAAGCGTTCGACAATGCGAGTACAATGCATTGTGGTGAACTGCTCTGGCGAAATATGGCATATGCATCTTTATAGATCCGTTATTTAAGCCTACCGAATTAAGCGAATTACGGCTTCTACGTAAATCGCCCTGTTGGATATCACTCTCCAAATTTTCATACAGAAGGGCGGAAACACCTCTCTAAACTCATCATTGCCTGTTTGAAAATGGTGTTCCAGAGGATAACGTGAAAGGCGGATTAACATCAACGGTAAACTTCTCAGCCACCTAAGATTCGCTGACGACATGGAAGTGTTTCCGGAAGACACCAGTCAGCTACATGAAATGTTGCACAAACTGGAGACAAAAATGCGAGTGAATCGGTTGAATAGGAGACACCGCCTTCAGACGCCCTAGTGAAGGCCAAGCAATATTAAACAGGGAAAAATCGAAGAAATCGATTAACACATTTACCACGGTTTTCCAAGAGATCAACATGTCGAATGATCAGTCTGGAGAAATTCAACCTAGAAGTAAACATGCATTCCATTCCATCAAAGGTGTCCTTCTCGACAACATCAACAAAACGCTGCCAATTCTTCAGTTCCACCGTGCTTCCGGCATTGTTGTGCGGCTGTGAGACGTGGTCGCTCACTAAAGCCGAGGGGGGCCAGGAATCTGTAACCGAGAGAGCCATAGGAAGAAGAATATTTGGAATATTTCGCCGCGACCATATTCCCAGTATGGCGACGAGACAGCGTACCAGAGTGCAGGAAGACGTCAATGAACTCAGCAAGGAGAAGACATGGTGGATACGGCACGTAGCTCGGTTCACCGACGGCAGATATTCGGCCATGATCGTCGACTGGTATCCCTGCGGTCAGACTTGGCCGCTTGTTCTCCCTTCACGACGGTGGGAAGAATATATGAGTAGCCGGAATAGCAGCGCTTGGAGGGAGAAAGCTCGAGACAGTGAGGAATGGAGGGCGTGTTGCCGCCGGTGCGGCCCGATTACCGGCCCGGCCGGTCCAAGTGACCCAGGTAAGAAATATGGTGAATGAACCGTGAGACGAGGAAAGATGTGAAGCCTCGAACTGGCGGTTTAAATACCGACTGATTTGTGTAACAACTTAATAGTTCAACATCAGTACGAATGTGCGCCTGACCTGTTTTATGTTGATTGTAGGATATATTCTTCGTCTGTTTTTGTGACTCCAACCCCCTAACCTCACGTAAGAAAAATCTGGAATGGTTTCATGCGCCTTTAGCGGTCAAAAGAATGTTTCACCTCTAATCGAAAACTTACCGTGATACCTGTACCATCGATTGAGAAGGTGCGATATTAGATTCGTGCATCTGACTCATACTTATAAGGACAAATGACGGTGGTCGGAAAAATTCCTTTGAAAAGAACTTGTAGAAACGTTAGAATCGGTTTATTATCCGAGAGGCCGTTATATCATATTCTGGTTTTTGAGAATTTAGGCATCATTTAATGTACTTCAGCGCATAAAAATGTATTTATGCTTCTACGGTAGCATACAATGATTACCGGTTCTTGCAACACCTGAAAGGTAGGTGGCTCTTAATGACAACATAAGACGAAATGCATCTGGCACTGCCGATTTTCAAATTCGTTGCAGCTATTGCATGTTGAAATGCCTCTTTAGGCAAATATGATCAAGGGTGGTGCAACGCTCAGAGAAATCTGATCTTGGATGTGTTATGCGCATGTGTATTAAACAACGATTTGCTGTTGTTGCTTTCATCTACGTTCAGCAGCGAGATTTTCAGTAACCTCAAAATTTATTGATTGCTTTATCCTTTATCTTATAGTTGGTCTTCATGAATGAATTTGAGGTTCATCTCGCTCCCTAAATTTCAAGCTAACTAATCAATTATCCAGCATCGTAAATTGACTTGGAGGAAAATTTTCATTTTGTTTTCACATTACAAACGATGTCAAAAATGGCATCAGGTTTCAATTGTGCTAATCATTTCAGACCGTTAGATCCAGTCGAATCTTGGTCTCATTTTGAAACCTGCACCGTTTTTGAGTATTTTCAAAATTTTCTCCCTCCTTTGATCTGATTCTCACAGCGGCTTTATGATCCACACTCGAATAAAGCCCTTTCCAAGATTTTGCCAAGAACTACTTTTCTGCGCTTCTTCTCCCTGTCGATCCAGTGAACTTCTTCAATTGATCCTGCCATCGGTCTGGCGGTCATTTACTGGGCACTTACGAGTTCGTTGAACCTGGTCGGTTGTTCCCCTGGCCCATTGCCGACGATTTTCGGATTTATGACTTTTGGATATTCGCAGCTCGTCAAGAAATAAATCTAAAGTGACTTACTGCAGCTACTAGACGGCATGATAGGCAACGGCAAAATTCTAGACCCAATCAAGAACATAAATTTTAGCTGTAACGCAACGCTATTACCGAGCTCCAACAAATTGGCTGCAGCTAATAGAGAATAAATGAAAAGAAAGAGAGGGAGGAAGACAGTGCATTTCGTACCCGTTTTGAACGGCCTCTGGAAGCTGGCTGATTTCTATGCTTGACCAATAAAAGAGATGTTGCTCAACACTGGGCATCGGCCATTATTGTGATATTTTGACATCTGCCTGATGATAGATGCAGTTTGAAGTTTGACGTGCCGAAACACCTGTTCCGGCCAGACGCATTCTTTTAACTGACGTATCGGCTGCTCGGCCACCACAAGTAGACGTGGTCCAGCGAGCCTTCTCTGAAAACTTTCGGAGTTGCTTCTGTTCACTCGAAGCAAAGAGTCTGCCATCGGCTGGTCGACGGGCGACGACAATTGCAGTTGAGAGCGGCTGTGCGACTTGGCCGATGCGAACGAACAAATGACTACCAACGAAGTTCCTCCAGCAGCAATAGTTCTCGACGCTCGTTATTAGCACTTGGTACGCTGTCCGTTGATTGAGTCTCGTTCACTCGCCTTTTGATGATCCCGAAAATTTAGGACGTGAGCGGAAAAAAGCCTCATTCTGCTGCTGGGCGACGAATCGCCGGTCAGCTGACTGGTCACAAGGTGCGTTCGCATTCGCCACCACGACCATCCCGTCGTCGCCATGGCTTCCGCATCGATGCTCGCAGACCGCAGGTGCTGTGGCGGTTCCGGATACGAAGGCACAGGGGCACATTGCCATCTGCGGAGGACCAACCGCGATCTTGACCAGTTCGTATCCCCGCGGTTCGGCCAGAAATATGGTCAGGTGGATGGGGTGCGGCGAAAACGCTACAAGGCCAAATCGGCACGCAGCTCGACGCTGTCACCCCCTCCGGTCAAGGAACGCAGGTGGTCGTCGGACAGACTGATGTCCGAGCAGCAGAAACTGCAAAATTCGATCTCGTTCTCTGCGTCGTCGGCGAACATGCTGGAATCGATGGCGCGCATGCCCTCGAACTGCGGCAACGTTAAGAAGAAACCCGAGTTGCCCAGTTTCTTGCGCAACATTCCGCTGAGGAAGACCAGCTCGATGCCCCTCGACCTGTGCCATACTGACGACGATCCTTACGGCGTGGAACGCATTCAAAACGTCCTCAATTCTTTGAGGTATCTCAGTTTCTCCAATGATCGCGCTCACCCAAACGTCACCCTCGAAACTCCTGCTCCGAGCACCTCTCGTGAACCTGACAATCTGACGGTGACACAGAACAACGAGGACGTGTGGGCTACGCCCAGTGAGTCATTCCTGACTACCACGAATGAACTCACGTCCTCCAGCGGCAGTGAAAGCAATTACGTCACAACGGATATCGAAGAACTGAAGGAAGCCGCGAAGACCATCGGAGTTCTTAGCCGAAGAAACAGGCGTCGATTCATTGGAACCGATTTCAGTCCTTCCATGCCCGATGAAGGCCGTGATAATACCACTAGACGGCAATCATTTAACGTTCCAGTTTTGAAGGTCGAGGCACAGCTGCCTCCTAGGCGGAGCATTTCGACCATTCCTCGACGATCAGGAATCACCACTCGTCTCGGGGGACAACCGAGAGGAGTCATCCAATTTCTACCTTCAATCAAAACGTCGGAACTGATGTCCAGGACCGCATATCAGACTTATATGGCGAACAAGTACAGAAGAGAGCAGATGTGCACAGCGTCTGAGGAGGAGTATCAACCAGCAACGTCGCATGCCTATCTACAGCCTGGAGGGTCAAGTATTGCCGAGCGACGCTACTCGAACTTGGAGTACCAGACTCGTAAGGCACCGACGTGTGATCGAATGGATCTCAACGGTTATTACACAACGGCTGATCTGACCTCTAGTATTACTGACGCAAACAATCCGTTTTCGTCGCACACAGAAATTCAAAGTTCGCCGAGGAAGTACAATCTGTCCGAAAACATGGCCACCTATTCTTCTTGCTACAATTTGCCAAGAAACTCGGCTGTTAGTGGATCACGAAGGAGCACAAACAAGCTGCAACAAAACCTGTGCCTTAAGAACATGCCCTCGACGAGCTTGACTTCAACAGACGGCGCACACCATGGCTTCGGGGGACTGGAGAGAATCGACCTTGTAAGGGGGTCTTTAGCAGACAGCGAAGCTACGATGATCGCTAACACGCTCCGTGATGTAACGGATTCCGAAGATGGTCTCTCGCTGTCCGGCTCCGCCTCGGATTCAGCTGAATTGCCGGACAGCGGCTCGGAAAGTTTGCTGTCTGACAGCGACACCTCATTGCTCCGCGCCGACTTGTATCTTTGGCAACGGAGGTCGAATAACTCAATTCGCAAACACCAGGTAATACTCATTTTTTAAATTCAAAATTCACACTGCTCTATTTGCATAATTCATTTCTAAAACGCGTTTCAGCATTAGTAGTCATGTGTTCAAATTAAAGCACTCCATTTAATATAATCCGTTGTTTCATTTGTCCTCGTTTTGGATGTGCAATGAACGCAAGACGACGCTCCTCGCCAATTTCCATTCCTTGCTTTCTATCTCCCCCACTGACAAAGTATTTGACCAGTGGATCATTCCATCATGTCTTTGGACAACCAACTCAACGTTAGTGGTCCGGCAGAACCCCATTTGTACCTCATACAAGGTACATGATCGACACAGCTACTATTGACTCGTAGAAGGAGGAAATTGTAAGCTCGGAACATGATCCCTCACAGACACCTGGCACATTTTTCGCTCCATTGCTCTTTGCTTGACAATCAGTTTGTTCTCATCTGTCTTCGTAGCAAACCAACATCTAACACCACCGATCATGATGGGTAGGATGGCTGAATAGAACGGTGTTCGTTTCACATCCACATTTGTTCTTGGAGAAGTTCACCTCCAAGCCGATGGCGAGAGAGTCTTCTTGGAACTGCTGGATCATCTGTGGCTGCTCCAT
>UZAM01007532.1:20500-32254 GCA_900618415.1 Soboliphyme baturini
GTACATAATAAATTTTTCTTGTTAATTTCCGTGAAAAATTACTTTGTTTTCCTCCACATGCTCAATTACAATTAGCTGAGATATCTATTAGAAATTAGATTATGCACTGGTTTAAGGGGCAGCCTAGTAAACCTGTTGTGCCGCTCGATGCAACCCATTTTGGCCCCCTTATAACTAACTTCATTGGCATAAGTCGGTAAATTAATAGATGAAAACGTACCTTTTCAGTTATGCCAAAGACCGAGTACCTAGAATAACGATGTCTGGCTCCTTTAATTGAACAAATAAAAAACTGTTCGCATTGATCGTTGTCATGTCGAAGAAATTTCTGTTCTCTTTTAGTGTTGGATGAGAGTAATTACTTCGATGTTTCCTCTCAGCTAATAAGCAGCTAATCTCTTAGATTTGTTCATTCATTTTTTGTATTCCTTGTTCAACACAGCGGATTTTTGCCTTCCTATCTAGACGCTGATAAAACGTTTTGAATACCAATACTGTACATTTATTACAAATGTGATATTATTTTTAATCCAGGATAATGGTTGCGGAATTCCGCTCGAATCACTGGATATTGTGTGCGAGCGCCATACCACAAGTAAGCTGACTGCATTCGAAGATTTGAAAGCGATTAAGACATTGGGATTTCGCGGTGAAGCCTTGGCGTCTATTAGCTACATGTCGCACTTGTCCGTCATCACTAGAACTGCTGAAGAAAAGGTCGGATACAGGGCAACCTATATAGGTAGTTGATCACTTGTTAAAAAATCTTTTTTTACTTAAGTGCTAAGAAATTATCTAAGAACTCTTAACTCTATCATTGTTTACAACAAGGCTGTCGTGCTTTACAAAATTAACCCTTTAAATTTTATAATTATACATTTTTAGTGTCGTTTATTTATTTCTCCTTCATTCATATATACTGCACATCTGAAATGGCAGATGCAGGTGACTTATTATTGCCCATATTCTTAAATTTCAACAGCATAAACTTTAACAACAGTTACAATTGCAACCATCTGAATATAATATACACTGAATGATATTAGCATGATCTGACAAGAGTTGGCTTTAAAATTATCCGACTCGTGAAAAAATCATTTCTCAGGAATGAAGCAAATATTTTGCAGATCTCATAATTCCACTGTCTGCTAATCTGACGATTGAGGACGGGATGGAGTTTCCCAGTGTCTGAGGTGACAGCAGTGATTAAATTGTTGAAATGTGAAACGACCTGTGACGTTCGAGGTTTTGAATTGAAGGGGTAGTACTTTCTGGCTGATTCGTGTATGTAATGTTTCGGGAATTCTTCAGCAATAATAAGGCTGCGGTATTTGTTGCTGTTTATTAGGAGCATCAGAGAGACTGCAGCTACTCTCTACTGAATTTATCTACTCAGCTTGACTGGTACAATATTGAAGAATGATTTGAAAGTAGAGGCAGATTATTGAAGCAAGGCATCCAAAACCAGCAGTGTAACATCCTTTCTGGCTACAGCACAATGAATCAAATTTTTTTCTCAACCTAATATGTAAGAAATGCTTAGATTAAGGAGATTTCATGCTTGCTTCATAGTCATTGAAATGGCTCATAAAATGTTTCGGTCGAAGTTCTATCAAGCGTTTCAGAAAAATAGAATTAATTGCTATCTGCGGGGAACCATTAAATTGTTATTCAATGTTTCGGAGGAATATATTCTGATTATTGGCAACATGTAGATGCCTTTTTAAGTGTATGATGGTGTCTACCTAAGGTATGCGCTATCGTTTCGGTTATTCATGATCTCTGTGGACTGCATCAGTAGCCGTAGATTATGATTAAGAAACTTCACGCTAGATATGTTCGATTGAATCACCTGTTGTTTCCAGTTAGACTTTCTTCCTCCCATACTGACCAGAATCACAAAATCGGTTAGATTCCGCATACAGTCTCAGCATAATAAATATCGCCTGATCAGAACCTAGGCCTTAAAACTCTCAGCAATCCCACTGGATGTTTTGTGCTCGTAAGTAGATGGCAGCTAGAGCATGTAGAAGTATTTGTTTACCTTAGGGTAGCATTCGCGAGTGATTGCTGTCAGGGCGTAGAAATAAGCACACGAATCGGTCAAGTAGTCAGACCGATGGAGTAAACTGGTCTGTTTGATTAAAAAAGGCTCAACAGTAATGCAGAGCTTTGTTTCCAACTTTTTGATATACTTACCTTCACCTACTGTCATGAGTACAGATTGTTGATCAGAAGATTTCCACTGTGTACAAAACAGCAGAAATGATATACCTTGATATGATTATCGGTTTAGTGAGGTTCTTTCATGCTTGAAACAGCTATTTTACATGCCTATGTTTTTGATCCTCACCTTCAAATTTGGAGGTCACAGTTGCGATGGTTGCAGTCAGGATGGTAAATGAGGAGTTCACATGAAGGAATTCTGTCCGGAAGCTGCGTGACATATAAATAAGAACCAAGCTGATTACTGTGTAACTCGATTATTAGAGCACAATGCATTTTCACACCTTTAAATCCAGTTATGTAGCCAACCTAATTATTGGAAGATCGAGGTAATGGTAAAAGACCTCCTGGTAATACTGTCCTCACAATCTGAAAGAGTAGCAAGCCATGAAAGTAAATCCCTTAAAAAATTAGTTAGCAGTTGTCAGTGAGAATTTCAGTTAACTGCAGAAACTAAAATTGTATGATGCCGTAATCTGCTTCAGTGACTTTCTAGTTCCTGTTTTTAAAAGAACAAGGAGCAGTGCAATGACATAGAATGTATGAGTCCGGCATTTTATATTGACAACACACATTCGCTGTAAAATTTGAAATTTCTCTAAGATCGAAGTTATAAGTTATAAACGAGGAGTTTTTATACAGACCGCCGATAATTTATTAACAAAAATATAGGATAGCGTTTGAATACTGAAGTTGGGCAACTCTTTGAAGAACGTATTAATATCGATTTGGAAGAATTAGTATACTAAGAAACAGTCAGAAAAAATTTTGAAATACGTTCGAGTCCAGTTATTTGACAGAAAACAGTTTTGTGAAAATTTTCGCCGAGCCTGATTTTTTTTTCATTACCGCTGTTGCTGTGTATAAAAGCGAATATTAGGGGCAAAGTTCTTTCAGTGAAGCGTTCTCATTCCCAAACGCATATTTTTTTCGTATTTTAGAAGGAACACTGGTTGAGAAACCGAAAGCAATAGCTGCTAATGTAGGAACTCAGATTACCGTGGAAAATTTATTTTATAACGCTCCATTGCGAAGTGCTACGATTAGAAACGCGACCGAAGAGTGTAATCGAATCCGTGATATTGTGACCAAATACGCCGTGCATTTTCCAAAACTGGCGTTTCTGATGAAGAGATACGATGGGAGTGGTGTGGATTTGCGTACCGAAGGAAATACATCGACTTGTTTAAGCAACATTCGCTTGTTGTACGGAGTGGAGGTTGCGAGAGAGTTGAAAGAGTTTGATTTTGAGGATACCAGATACGGTTTTAAAGCTTATGGTTTGCTGTCGAACCCGACCTTTTCATACAAGAAGCTTGAGTTCATCTTATTCATCAATGATCGTCTCGTTGACTGCCTTTCCATTAAGAAAATCGTCGAGTGGACATATGAAAAGTTTGCTTCCAGACGAATTCACCCGTTTGTTTATTTGAGAATCGACGTGCTACCTAGTCAGATCGATGTGAACGTTCATCCCACCAAACAAGAAGTATCGTTTCTCTATGAAAGCGACATTGTGGCCTGCATTCAGAAAACTATAGAGGATACGTTCGTCAGTTTTGGTGGATCGAGAACATTTTTTACATCGGTTGTTCATCCGGAGGGAAACAAAAGCTTGTCTGGCATCAAGAAACAAACCTCAACGGACGAATTATCACAAGTACTTGTCAGCAAGTCTCAGAATCCTTGTAAAAAAATTAGAACCGATGAGCGTGAGCGAAAACTGAGTGAGTTTTTTGACAGACCGCATCTGCCAGAAAGTCAGATATCTCTTAACTTTCCCCAATCACAGAAAACTCTTTCTCCGTCCCAGACAATACAGGAAGAAAATCTTGAGAAGTCCGCAATGGATACAAATATCATGGCTGATACTGAATCAAAAGAATGCAGTTCACCAGAATCGTCAGGTTCGCAGCAGATTAATTCGAAAGAGGTTATTTGTTTTTATTTTGTTTTTATATATCTGGTTAATGTTTACTGTTTAGTTCTTGCAGTCCTGCCGTAAACACTTCACGAAACCAGATTGGCGCAAGATTCAGCTATCGTCCGTCCTGGAGCTACAGCAGGAAATTTGTGGGCGTGTGTCAGCTCATCTGCGATCTATTTTCCGAGGCATGAAATTCGTTGGATGCGTAGATCCACGTTATACGTTGTTTCAGTACGACACTGGTCTTTACATGATCAATATTGAGAAGATTAGCGAGGAGCTCTTTTATCAGGTAAGTCCTCATAGCAATAAATCTTCTACTCTGAGTGTCTTACATTCAAAAGAGTAATATCGGATTGAATGGGCACAAATGCACAGTGTAAAGAAAAAAAATTTGCTTCTCATTTTACACCAGCACTGCCCCTTTCTTTTAGACGCGTAATGAGACCATTTAAGCAGACAGCCACAATGCGAAGGTCTTTTTGCGTTATTCCTTGACTTTGCTTGGGTCGAGGCTTTGTTTTCTTCTTAGGGTCTTCATTATCCTCTGAGATTGTGCAGCAAGGCCAAAGAAGAACCCTCTCCCCGATGATCTCAGTATATTGGCGTGAACAGTGGGAGACGTTGGCTGCACAGACGAATCAAAGAGGCATCAATCATCGAATCCTGCAAAATTGTCAACCATGACGAGGGATATGAACTTTCCTCGAGTTGGATGAGCCTCATTGCCCCTGTCGCCTAAAAATTATTTAACCAGAGTATGAACCGAAAGTTTGCATTCTGGCTCTGAAACTGTCGACTGTTGCGGACGACCATCTACGTTCACAAAACTTCACCACCAACCTACCTTGAAGAAGGCCCTTGAGGCACAGATCGAAACATCGATATTTGTCAGTTACCGGAGTGACCACAGTTTTTTTTTTGCGTTGCGCATAGGTGAACTGTATTTTACACTAATTTATGTTTCGTTTGATGAAATATGCTAGAGCCTATGAAATTCTAACTTGAACCATACTTTGTTTTCTGTTTAGGTACTCATCTTCGGTTTTGGTAATTTCAACGTGTACCAGTTGTCTGAACCGTGTTCCATCGCTGAACTTGTCGCTCTTGGCTTCAAGGTTCGTGACCCGTTGAGTAACGTCACAGCGGATAGTCAACAGGTAGTGGACATAAGCAATTTTCTGATGAAGAAATCAGAGATGTTGTGGGACTACTTCTCGCTACAGCTGAAAGATGGTAAATTACTGGCCCTACCTAACCTATTGGACAATTACGTGGTGCAGTTGGAAGGGTTAGCTGAGTTCATCTTGCAGCTAGCTTCAGACGTCAACTGGACAATGGAAAAGGCCTGTTTCGAAAGTTTCTGTCGGGTGGCAAGCAAATTTTTTGCTTTCAAGAAGCGTTTCTGCGATGGAGATCATGTCGGCGATGACCTTACCGTCCATTGGTCATGGGTCATTGAAAATGTCATTTGCAAAGCTGCCAAACATCGACTCCTGCCCCCTGATGACTGGGTGCGACAGCAAGTCGTTATTAAGTTAGCCGATCTCGAGACTTTGTACAAGGTTTTTGAACGGTGCTGATCGACTCTAATTCAGACTATGATCATACATTCCAACGCTGATGTTTCCTTGTTTTCGTCTTCCATAAAATTCGTCTGTCAGCAAGGCATATGCGTTTGCATAATGGTAAGGCACAGGAATGTGGCACCGCCTTCTTCAAGAAAATATGTCATTTTATTCAGTCTTCTGAACTCTGCATCGCGTGCAGATCTTAATGTTGAGGTGGCCTTGAAAGTTGATCCTTTTTTCATTCTCCTATAAAATTGCTTGGTTCGTGTCATAAAAATTTTTGTTCTTCATTGTGAGCTTCTGTTATTTGCTTTTCTTAACGTTGAGCTTAGTGCATTCGTCTGTGACTATGATTTATGCTACAAATTATGAACATGTCTCAAAAAAATTACTCTTTATCTACGAATTTCGTTTCATTAAGACGCTAACCATTAATTGAAAATAGCCCCTTTTATACCGAAAGTTTGCATTAATTTTCAAAATCTTTAATTTGTTAAAGAAACTTTTATTTTTATGCGTGTTCTGCGCAGCTCGAAAAGACGTAAGCAAGCTCTTAATAATCACGGATAAATTATACGGAAACTTGAAACAACTGATTATTACTGGTACTGAAGAAAGTGCTCTGTTTCAATTCCCATTGCTTTACTTAAATATTTTTCAAAGTTTATTCATGAAAGTTTTCTTTTGTTTATTTTCAGCAAGTGCTATTTTAGTCGCTTTCGTGTGAGAATGCACTTTGGTGCGTAGTACTAAAATAACACTGGAATAAGTCATATAACATATAACATTCATGGCCGTATCTGCTGCCAATGAGTCGAAGTTCAAAGTAGAGATGATTTAGAATCTTATGGAAGATTTTTGCTCTTATTTAAGTTTGCAGTAATATGGAATTCGACTATGCACTACCTCATATTTGAAACACACACACTTATACAGGCAAGATTGCTGAAAAATTTCTGATTTCTGCCAAATTCCAATACGTAAGAGTCAAGCATAAGGAAGTATCGCTATCCTTAACCATTACTGTCTCATTAACGGATCATTTAAAAGTTCATAGTATATATATTCCTGTTCCACCCTGCCTCTTCTTTGCAGTCTAACACTTGTTCTCTTCATTTTCATAGGCTGCTCAAGTTTCAAAATCCCAAATTTGTTATATATTATCGTTTCAGTAGAGTCTCAGATTCATGTTAGGCAGAATTTGCTGCTATGGCAAAACTATTGCTTAAAGTGCACCTTCCTTTATAAGGTGTTTCCAGGTATTAGTGAATTTTAGTTCGCTTGCAGTCAAAAGATAGTTTAATAGGAAAAACAGTTGCAAGGTTATTTGTGTTGTTTTTATGGGCGTTTTCTTAAGCCATGCTAAGTTCATGTCTGTGGATTCATACATCAGTTTATTTCACCACTTTTTTCAGCGTTCAACATTTACCACGTTCCTGATTCATAGGTAGCATTCCTGAAACTGCCAAGACAAGTTTTATGCCTTTTCAGGGCAGCAGGTGTTTCCAAACTATGTGTAAATATGGATATGTTCAAGGTTGTTTTCGAAGTGATTTCATTTCATACAACTTGGCAAAACTCGCGCATGGCGGCCACATGCATATGCTACTACCTCCATCATAGAGATGCTGGTGCTGGATTCATGGTCAGTTACGCCTAAATTGACTTTTCAGATTTGATCGTACTCTCGAAACAGAGAACAACATTTGTGAATGGCGCATATGTATCAACAGATAAGCAAAACATCGAAAAGCTGACATCCACGCAGTGCCTATTGAAAAATGGGTTCAGATTTTTTAATGCGTTATTTGTTTAACACTAGTTTTTTGAAATATGAAAATAACTTTGAAGCAAAAGTCACTTTGTCATTCGATAATTTACTAAGTTTATTAGACCCTCTCATGAATGAAGAATTTTTTTCAATTTTTGTTTATTTTCAATTATATTCAATTGCAAAATATAGTGAAATTGATTGTTCTGAAATTCTGACTTGGCAAAGACATGTTGTAATCAATTAATTACTTGTAGATTGAAACCCGTTTAGACAATGAAGGAATTAGCTAATTTTTTCGCGATTATCAATCTCAGATTGATTAAAGTGTCATAGTGTTAAAACATTCACAGATACTGTTTTTTATGTTTCGTTCATGTCTGACGAGATTTGCGTATCAGTCTTCCTGTCCTTGTCTTAGGAGAACTACTGATTTCAGTCGTAGCATTACGTTAAACCACGTATGCTGACTCAAAGCATACCAGTAAACAGCCAGATGACGACAAATATAAGCCAAATGTATATTTTTTAAAGAGCATAAAATATTCAGCGTCCCAAAATAATATATAATAAGGCGCGGAGAATGTCTATAGCAGAGTTGCTTTATGAATATGAGAGTTTGACCCTATTAAAAGAGAATAAACGATGGCAGTCCTATATGAAAGGCTAGATCAAGGCCCTGAGCATGAAACTTATAAAGGAATTTTGTTCACATCGCTGAAAAGGAGTGAGTTTTCTTTAGTGGAAATGCTCATCAGCGCAAGAATTAACCAACCTTATTAGATGAATGGGCCATCTACCGAAAGATGCGCCGAAATGCAAAACAATGTTTTCAAGGAGAAGCGCGTGCTCAAATTGTCACTCTTATTGAAATGGCTGATTGTCAAAAGAAAACCTGACAAAAACTACTTTGCAGCTGTTTCGTAATCACACGTGGCTCTACTCCTCAGCATCATTAAATACTTACTTAGCTACTCGTTTATGTTCTTAATTTTACCTTCTTGAGTTATGCTTGGACACATGGCACAGAGTATGCTGAATGAGGATATAAGTACGAAGATCAGAATATATCGTCAAGTTCATGAGACGAAAGTCCAAACGTGAAGGTCTAGGGAAGGCTAACAGACAATGCTTAAACATCCTTCGCTAATGCAGTCTTATCTGAATTCGGTATTAATTACTACCAAATCTGTTTTTGTTTTTTGTCATTGCCATCTTTATTTGTATAAAAACTGCAGGTTGCTCTAGATTCTATGAATTCAATGTGCCGTGTTTCAACAGGTTGTTTAGCGCCCTGGTGCAACAGCTCCTTATTAAACTGAAACATAAAGGGAAAATCACTTAGAAAGTTGTAAATTCTTTATTTTTCAATTCACCGAAGAAAGTACGTAGGAAACAGAGCATAAAATCTTAATGACTGTATTTTCGGCGAAGGCGGTTTTCGAGCGTTTTATGCAGCAACAAGTTCCGCGAAAACCAGGTCTGTAGAAGTTAGAATAAAAATATCAGTCACATCAGCGATATTAGTATTTGTTAGAAGAGAGAACACATTCAACTCGGCTGACATGAAGCATTTTGGCGCCATAGTGTTTTTGGCTATTTGCATTGGAAAATGTCTGCCTGTCGGATTTTCTGACTCTGACCTGTGTGAGCTGAATGAAAGTCTAAAGCCACTAGTTGGCTATACAAATTTCACCTATTTGTCTGAACTTACTTTCAGCCACTGTCAGTCAGGTGATGGTCAGTCGTGCATTTGGACCTATCAATCGTAGTTTTTATTACGGACGAGATCCATGTGATGCTTTATACGATATAGCCAACGACCATCTGAAGAGAATAAGGACTACACGGATTCAGCCTCAGAGACTCAAATCTGAATATATGCGAATATTGAGAAAGATTAAATTGGTAACGTATTTTTCGTTTATATTCTGATATGTTTCCCACGTATGTTAACAGGAAGCAAGAAAAGCTGACCGAAAACTTGACCATCCGGCTTGTCGCATGATGCTCGCTCGGTACATTCGTCGTTGAGAATGGAAGCAAGGCGAATTTCTACTGCTGCTTAATCCCTTATATCTGATTGCGAAATCATTTATTCGAATAAAAAACTAATTTGACCACATTTGACAATTGTGGATGCCATCGTCACCCAACTTCTGACAAAGATCGATGATATTTGGCTGTTGAAAAGGTGTCCCAGATTTATACATTTGATAGCGCTCACTACTGCGACAAATGTTACACCTCGCTGCAACAGATTTGTATCACCAGGTACCACAAATATTTTGATTGTTCACCGATGCGTTTGCAGCTAGTGCAGATTTTGCAGAGATGGGTTTGGAATACGCTGCCTCAGATTTTGGACATCTTCAAACAAAGTAAGGCACCGGTCTTCGAATTTTTGTAGGGCAACATTCTCCGTCTGTTTGGAGGGGTTGAACTAGTACAGTGACGCACCAACGAACAATAAAATTACCTGTCATGACATCTGCCTCACAGCGGATCTTGCTTTCAATTAATAAGCTGTGCATGTTGCAGTCGTCAACTTTAGCCATTTATTTAAACAGAACATATCTTGTTTCTGATGTTCCCGGCATTTCGGCTGTATCATTAATGGAATTATTTTTTTCTATTTTATTCATATGTTGCACGCTGGCTTTCTGGTCAATGTATGCCCTGTTCCTATATGAAAATTTCTCACTTTCGAGTACGTAGTTAATACTCAAAAACTAGTCTCCTTTTATGATCTCCACATCCAATGAGGCTACCCACTGGTGGAAGAAAATTAAGTGGTCCTGTTATTATCCTTCGCTGTGCCTGGAAACCAACACTGTTGCTCACAGTTCAGTGGTCATTCTTGGACCTGAGTTAGTCGTTAACAGACTCCAAGAAGTCATCCATTACAAACTTGGCCGATGCAAGGTACAGGCGAATTTTTATGGACTCACTCGGTTCTCAGCCCTAATTTTAGATAGCTTGTCAAAAGCACTAAAAGCAAGGAACCATCCTCCTATTTAACTGCTTGAAATGATGGATAGCACTTCCAGATTTGTTGCTTCATGTGCGTTCATCGTTATTTTAATAATAAGAAACTACTGATTGACAACATTTAAATCGAAACCAGTGCCATACTACGAGCCCCAATCCATGGGGAATTTTAAGCCAGAAAAACTTCCCATTTTTTCCAACAGCTGATTAATCCTATCCATAATGGGTTTAAAACTAAAATTATGTTAGGACGATTATAAACTGATATGGAAATTTAGCATATTTTGTTCTTAAAAGTCTAAGAAATGTAGACAAACATTTAGAGATTAGTAGGATTTAGGAAACCGGAAATGAAAAAATGTAGGTTAACATTAGTGCTTTTGCCATTCTATTCATTTCAAGATGAACGTCAGTAGTTCAGCACTCAGCATATACTACAGAATGATGCAGCATGGACCTCTATCGTAACAGTAACGTTAGACATTGGAGAAACTTCTTCACCTCGATGTCGGGATCTTATTATCAACATGTAGTTTGCTTTCAGAATTTATGGCTCATTCTTGCGTTGTATTCATAAAATCTTTTATTTTGTACAGCACACAACGGAATACAAAATTTGGTTGTCCATCAATTCGATAGATCTTATATCGATTTGACTGTAACCCAAATTACGATCGTATGTCTGAGTGATTCTTGCCATGAAATTGTTTTCTTGTAATGAATCACCGTAGCTGCAAGGATAGCTGACAAAAGAGTAAAAGTAACATTTTGTTAAACTTATTTCGTGTAAAGTACAGCAATTCGTTCATGCATTGGTGGTCATACTGGAAAAATAGCGTAATACGTGGTTTAATTCTACACAACGCAAAAGTTACTCTGGTTAGTCCAGTGACTGGCCACTCTGACGTTTTGGCCCGTGTCTAAAGGGTCTTCTTCAAGGTGTAGGTTGGTGGTGGTGAAATTTGATGAATGAGGTTGGTGGTCCGCAGCAGTCGATAGTTTCGGATTCAGAACTCAATCCTTTGGTCTGTGCTCTTAGTTAAATAGCTTTTGTGAAACAGGGGCAACGAGGTTCATCCAATCCGAGCACAGTTCGTATCCTTTGTCACAACTGAAGTTTTCGCAGGATTGGATGCCTCTTTTATTCGCCTGAGTAGACAGTGCCTCTCTTCGATGATGTGGCCACATTCAGAGCATCGGGAAAGTGTCTTCACTTGACCACATGCTTCACAATCCCAGAAGTCTTCTCGCATTGTTCCTTGACTTTG
>UZAM01007534.1:22861-33147 GCA_900618415.1 Soboliphyme baturini
GGAGAGAATTTTCGCGGGAAATCGTTTTCGAATTCAAAGCATCGTTCTTTATGCAAATATACAAAAAGCAATCAATTAGCCAAAGTAAGAGCTACAGGAAACGCCTGAACATAAAGGAAGAAACGAAATTCGTGCAACGCAAAACAAAAATACGCATCCGAAAAGTCATCTACTGAGCACATGCTATTAAGTAATTTGCATATTAGAATAAACAGCAAAAAATCGACGTTGCAAACGTACCGGCAGAATACCGAGACAGAAAATCATCATACCTGCAAACATATGCCGCTTTCGTTGCAGTCCCACGGCGCATCGGTCAGCAAGTCTTTGATCGCGTCCAAGATTTTTTTCAGCACAACGGCACTAGCCAACTTTGCCTCGAACATGACGGTCCGTTAATTTGGCGAATTCTGCACAAAACATCGTCAACAAACAATTCAAGCAGTAAAGCCAACCGCGCGATTTCACAATGCTTTCCTGGCAAACAAAGCCTTAATCATATTTCGTTAAAGCTAAATTTAAGAATCAGCGACTAGTTAATACTAATTTATCAATAGAAACCTCATATTTAAGTCAAGGTCTAAGATTTTTCAATTTACTTAATACTGCGCTACCAAATTCGGACACGTCACCTAACGTAACTAACACGCAACAAAAATTGCCCAACTTTTACCTCAACATAAGCGAAACAGCTAACAAAACTTTACCACATTGAAGATAACACAACTACAAGCAGACGCTGTTCTCGACACGACTTACCTCTCCGACAAACGGACTGCAAACGACAATGTGGGAAATTCGAATCTTCAAAATATCGGCGGCAATCCGGTTCTTTGTTTCTACCTGTTAATCTTACCGTACAGTAGTCCTCATTGTGACGTCACCATGTGCCAATTTGGCAGAATTTTCCCGCGTTTTTAATAATATCAATCTCCGGCAGTCAAATTCGAAAGAAAAAACAAAGTGTAAATAATTTTGCAAAACTTTTAAAGTTGGCTTCAAAATTCAACTAAGATTCTTCAAAAAGTGAGATCGCTTTTATCATACTTTAATTTCGTCAACCATACTTTAATATAACGTGAAATTTTGGTAACACTCACAAGACACGAAGAGAGGAAATGCAGATTATATTTCTTCAGCGGAATTCAAATGCATAATATTTTGGCGCAACGTGTAATATAACCGACTACACAATGATAATAAGAATTCATTTTCATAATATAATACCACTTTTATATTCAAATGAGTTAGAATGGGCCTAAAGTATCAGCGGGATAGAGCTCAACTTAAAACCGATAAAATTTATTGATTTTTTGTGATTCATTGAGAGCAATCCCGGCATCGCTATTGATCCGCTTCCTTGTTATTGATGCACTGCTAACAAAACGTCTGCAACGCTGATTGCCATGGGAGATAGAATTTACGAAGCAACTGGTCTAGAAATATTAATTGTATGACTATCCGAAACGTAGAATCTTTTGTTTTCTGCATTTTTGACAGAGATATTGAAGAAGTTAAGACTGGCCTTTGAAGGGAAATTTCTAGAGATCAAAAAAGCGCCCATGAACAAAATCTCATGATTCTTTCAATACCAAGTTTCTACACATAAGATTTTGTTTAACTACCAGCGTCATAATGTAGACAACAATTGTTTCACTTAATGACCGTTTCTTTCTTCAGATAGAGGATGTACACTGTTCCAAAGTTCCCAATCCTGTGTCAGCATCTGAATTTTGGCTTTAGACAACCGGAATCTAGTGCAGACTCCTTCAATACATTTGCACCAGTTCAACTTTGGCCATAATTTGAGTGTTCTACCGGTCGGCTTGGAAAGTAGCAACTGTTTCGTTTGCCTTTCTGGAGCTATTCGCAAAAGGTGCTCAAACTATCGCAGCTGAACATCAATTTACAAAGACTTTATTTATGCTAAAAATTGCACAAAACATAGTCTATTTAGAATGCCTTGTGATTCCAAAGATAGAAACAGCTGCGAAAAGCAGAAGAAAATTTTGAAGATTATAGATCTTCTAGCTTTAAAGAGGTTTAAAGTTTTTCCTGCTCCATGTTAGTCACGTGAAAAACGTCGGTAGTGGTCAACCATCGGACTGACGAAATTGTTCGTGCCTTGATGTCGTCAGTTTGAGCACAAACGTGTGAATCAAATACTCAATTTTCGGAATAAAGCAGGCTAGTACAATTTCGCAGTTATAGCCGCCGGTCGGCCAATTTTTCAAGCCTGCTTGTTTCTAGCGTGGAAGCACTTTTAACAAATGTTTCCTTTTATCTTATCCCCAGCTAATAGAAACGCAGGATGAATTAAAGCGTAGCAATGCCAAATGTGTAAGCGCGACTGCGCTAGACATACTGGAGCTATTTATCTATATATCTGTATATTTGCAGCCAGATACGTCGACTTGGGAAAATGCATAATATGATGTACATCTAGTCAACACTCATAAACGTAGCTGGATTCGTTTTGAAATGGATGTGATAGTTACTCTGGGAAGTGCCATTTCTAATATCTGCCTTGGTAATCCTTAGACTTAATACCACTTGATTTAGATGCGAAACTGATGAACAAGTCTTCAGGCATGATTTGTTTGATTTAGACTACAGAAATTCGAAATGACGCAGCACCTTGTAATCAGCATTCACACTAAGTAATTAGCAATCTCGTGCATCAAGGCAAAATGCAGCGAGAAATGGCGCTCACATCAGAATGCATGGCCTTTCACCTCTTCTATTCTGACAAGAACACACCAGAATGCCATGCTGCCTATACCACCGAATTTCCACACGTCATTAAACGGGATGTGCTTAAGTAACGTCGAGTTAATTACTTGGTAAGGGCAATTCCCGAAGAGGACTGTCACTTAAGCGGATTCGAACCCTTATGCTCCGAAGTTTAAAGCCAATTATTTAGCCACTGTGACACACACCTCAAATTGCTGGTAAATTGTTTCGAAATTGTATTTCTTGCTGCGAATATTCATGAACGCTTTAAACGATACGCAAAATTTCCATCAAATGTACTGAAGTAAGCATGCAAAACTAACACTCACATTTCTTCTTCTTCTACCTGCTCTCAAAGATATCTTATAAGTGAGATTCTCCTCCTTGTAGCGGAAAGGGAAGATAAGCACAGTGAATGAATGGATATCGGACCAAATTGCAATACAGCTTTCTTGCTGCAGTAATGAAAAAACCTGCATTCTATCCCATAATGCGACAGGGCATCCAAGAGGCTAGGAAACCTCTATCTCTAGGGTTTCTTTAAGAAAGTTCAATTTAGGAGAGTAATATTGTAGATTTACTAATAGGCTTGATGAAACTGATCGTTCTTGCTTTTATAGAAAAAATGAAGCTATGAGTCACAACCTCATAAACAAAAGCCATTCGACGAGCAGCAAATATGAATCGTTACAGCAAGTGGAATAAACGAAACTCTTTGCTTCAAACGTGTAGGCATACAGCAGTGAATTCAAGTATAGCACTTAACACCTGATCTGGTGATACAGCTTAGCCTGAGGACGCTTCTGATGAAGACCAATACCATCGCTGTCGAAACGTCAGAATAAGTGCCAAGAAAGGAGTCAATTTCTTTTTTGCGTTAGCAACCATAGAACCAGAACAGAAATATGCATTTGATTCTGAACGTTACAACCGTGCTAGTTTTTAAAAATTAGACAAGCGTTTTAAAGCCACAAAAATTTCATGACTGACCTCAAGAATAAATTTTCATTTGTTATAATCAAATAAAGGACTTCAAAACATAAAGTCAGACTTCAACACGGCCACTGGAGCACAGATCTGAACAAGAGGTCTTCCTTTCACTATATTAGCTTAAAAATGGAACGTGCGCTTTAATGTGAATCATTGTGATAAGTGATAAAACTAATGTCATTATTACAATGATCATAAATTACATGCCCAAACTCATACTTCCTGGGCATAGGAGTAACCGAACTGTTTCACTCCTGAAAGTTACAAAAAATAGGAACGAAAATAAACCAAAATACTTAGCCTACATAGTCGAAGCTTGCGGCCATCAAACATAACCGAAACAGAAATTGAACAACGAAAATCAATCGAAAGTACGCTTTAAAACATTTCTGCCACAATTTCAAATGCAGCAAAAGAAAACCTATTTAATAGTGGAATCGTAGATTCGCAGCTTTCCAGAGCACGCTAATTAATAACAATCAGAGTGCAAGCAACGCAAAAACAAAGTCTTTTTTGATTGCATTCAAACAGAAGGAATTCAATCAAGCAGAAGTACCTTCAGGTGCCGCGCCAACTTCGTTTGCTGTGTGAGGCGAGTCCCTTGCTTGTGGCTGAAAAATAATATCACATAAATCAAGGAAACGGTTCACTGAGAGCTACAGACTTTCACACATATGTTCATGGCCTGCATGGCATTCCGCAGAATAACGATCTATAAAAATAAATAACTTTAAATTCTAACTTACTAACCAACATTCAAAAGACAAACGAAAAAACTGAGACAAATAAATACCTTGAAAGTCATTATATGCGTATAAAAAAAGTAGAAGCGCCAGTATAAATGCCATGTCTCAGTGTAGCAAAATAAATATTTAACTGTTATGATATGCAAATTGGCAGTTGAGTGGAGAACACAGCTGAAGGCAGTCACCGGGCAGGAACTCTGCATAGAAGCGAGAAGATGCTTCAGTTGGAGTGGATAACGTTCCACCAATACCTACCTCTGTACTCTAGCTATGGTAAAGACTTACCACAACAACAACTTTCACCACCAGGTGAAATGGCTGTTTCACACGCCTGTGAATCCAAAAGATGAAACATTAAACTTAGAAGCCCTTAACAAAGCAGACGCTGAAGACGATCTGGCAGATGCGATCACATCCCGTGTCACATCACAAGTTAATAAAGGTGATGATGGTGACCGTCATCGTCATTACGCTTATTATAAACTGATTATAAACCATGAGATGTGAAGAGGTACAGATAAGATATTTGTTTACAAACAGAGTGACTTGATATTTCTGTATCATTTACAAAAGGGTGCTTTTCAAACCTCGGCCAAAGAGAGATAACTTCCATACCTATAGAATGATTACTGAAACGGTGCAACGGAAAAATCTCAATAGACATACAAAAAATGAACCTTTTGCAATGAAAAATTTTACGGCCATCAAAGAAATACGACACTCGTTGGGGCAAAGAGCAAGGATCCGTTGTAGGCAAGGGCTTCTCATCGTTATATCTTGAAATGACCCCAGGCTGTCGCTTATACTTCGCCTGAAAACAAACCCCTTTTTGTTTCAGTCAGAAAGACCTCACCTTCGACCATTTGGCTGCCATTTTACCGACGATGAAAGACTGTTTGTAAGTGGAGGTCCGTTGGTCGAAGTCCTTGGCGTAGAGAATCTTGTTGTTTGAATCGATGCGCGCCTTTATTTGACCATCCAAAATCAGCTGCATGACCTCCTCTTCCAAACAGGCGACGCTGGTGTTGAACGCTGCGGCCATTCTTCGCATGTCGGCCGATAGGTACGGCGAAAAGTACTGCAACAGTAGCTATTGTCAACACAATGTATACATAAGCACAAAGGCATACACAGATTGTACCTGAATCAGGCCCCGGCTCCTAATATGGCCGTACAACGTTTCCACGTGAGAGTGCAGGTAAATATCGAGCAACAGGTTGTCCTAAAGCAGAGGGCAGCTGAAGTATTGACTGCGACAACTCAGCATCATAGAATGAAACCTTGATTTCGTCCAGCAACAGCAAGCACTGCGCATACTGCGAATCATAAAACTTCGTCACTATCTCGTTCAGCTGGGGCTCCAACTCCAAGAATTGCTTGAAACTTCTAAACATCGAGCAAAATCAAATAAAATAGATAACTTCGATGTTCTGGGATAGCTTCCACGAATGGGAGCTTTTAAAACTGCCAGGTAAAAAATCATATTTCAAATACTGACACAAGATTTGTACGGCGAAAACGTATCGTGTAAAGTGAGATTTCTCGTTTACAATGGTAGCGTAAGACCGACAGAAACCTTTACATTGGGTAATAATACCGTACTGCCTAAGGCATTACATTTAAGCAGGTCATGGCTCCGTGGTCTGAGCGCCTATTGTATATAGGACGCATGACCGCGTTTCCAAGTTGGAATGAAAAAAGTTTGAATAAATGAATCGATTTAAGTATTTACAATTGTCGTCTTCGGTCATGTCAGCATGCTTTGTTTTAGAACAAGCTTTTCCGTATCATCAGTGCTGAATGTTAGCATTAATCGCAGGTTCATGAACTGTACATTAAAACAACAGCTTTAGTGAACAACTCATAGTTTGAATAAAACTTATGAAAACAGCTTCTAAAATGCAGTTATTAATTTTAATTTACACTGATTGTTTTGGTGCAAATCAACCATGCTTCAGTAACATATTGTTTTTGGAACCACATCGCTGAAAAGTTAGTGTTTTTTTCTCTCGAACTGACCACTGTTGCTGTCTGTCATCGTTATCTGAGGTACGGTAAGCTCAGCAGTCCCCTTTCTCTGGTTTAATGATGGCCCAGCCAACAGGAAGGCGTTGATTCTTCAGGATAATATCAGCACTAACAGCTTCGAAAAATGCATACACCTCGTCAAGGACAGACCTGATGCCAGTAGATTTTGCTCACATATACGTCTTCTCTTCTAGATCTCGTGGTCGGAGCCCTATAAAAACCACTTCTCGACATATCTGCCATTTTCAGAACCATTTTATCGAATAATGTGGCATCTCACTCTTATGTCTTGAGTGAACTTCTTATAATAATTCCCATTGGTTACTCGATGATACCACTGGAGGTTGAACTATTGCAGTCATGTCAAAACGACTTTTCCCCAACTTCGGCCATGTTGCCAGTGAAAAGCAGAGCTTTGCGATAACTATGAAGTGATTAGATCTTATGTCAGTTTCGCATCTTTGTCCTTTCGAGCAGAAGGGATTTCGCAAGCTATTGCTCATTATACAGTACGTAGTCGCCTGCATCATTGCTTTTAGCAATCTAAGGGAACTTTAAAGAAGGTCAACCACCATGGTATTATAACATCTGCATTATCGGACGTAAAACGGCATCATTGCGCTTGGAAGAACAAAAAGATATTCGAACAGTGACTGATATACTTAGTTCCATAGGCCCGAATGAACTATAAATGGTGAGAAATGACAGGAAATTCTTTATCCTTATCGACGTACCAAAAACTAGCCGTTTGCTGGCAAAATTAGAGCATTTTGGTTAATTTATGCATAATTGTGCCTACCAACATAATCTATATATTTCTACTACAGTTATATTCCTGTAGCGATGTTTGTTTCGAAATCCCGAGGTTCCGGGTTAGATTCTGCTCGAGGGCACTTTTCTTCCCATTCACAAATTCCCTTGAACAAAGAATTTGTCACACACAGCTTCAAACCGGGTTTGCTCAGTCAGTAGAGCATCGAATTTAGAACAGAAGAAGTTCAAGCCTCGATTAGGGTGACTCGCTCTTCTTCCTTCCGAGGTTGATAAATGAGTACCATTCTGTGAAAAGGAAACAGAAGACTACACGCTATGTTTGCCACATGGTTTAAAACTCTGCCTAAAATTAAGACACTCTTGGCCAATAGCATAAAAAAGGTGATACACGCCGCACCATCAACTTCAAGAAAAGAAGGACACCAAAATGGTCCAATCATGAAAGAAAAGGAAAATCGACATTCCAAAAGTGACCAAACATTCTCGTCTATCAATTTCTTAGTCTGCGACGAAAACAACAAACATAAAAAACTAATAAAAAAAGTATTATACTAAAATCTTACGCATTTCCAATGACAAGTGCTTGCAGCTCCTGTCTGTCGAAAGTCGCCAATGCGCACAGACTTCCGTATATAGCGACACTGTTGCTAGAGAGCAGCTAAAGAGGTTATCGTTGAGTAGGGAATAGACATCTATACCTGACTAATAACAAGGACTTACCTCAGGGTATTCTAAATGGTCAAAGTTGACTTGTAGGAAAAGTTTCGCTGCCGCTTTATATTTGCCGAGGGCAAGTTCTGCAATACCAGAGGCACATTTCAGCTTGCTCATCGTCTGTAACCGGGTTGCCGTCACATCCTTGCCAATCTGCGGCTATATGCAGAACAAACTTTTAATTATAGGTACAATATAGCAAGAATATATGCTTATTTTAGCCCATATTACCAGCAGCAGTCACATATTGCAAAACATTTTGTATACTTAACACGCAGAAAAATACATATACCGCATAGATATACCAAATATACCGCATATAGTATGTTATAGCCCAGAATGGTAATTTATCTACACCGACACGGAATGAAATTAATTCACAGTTCAGTAAATAGCTCCCTAAAAGCCATCCACTCCTCCTTACCTCAGGAAGCGGCAAACAATCGAACTAATGAATTGCTCAGCAAGATGAAGTACGGTGGGAAAGGTTCCCTGTTAACAGCTGCGGTAATTATGAAGGCCTGTCGTGATCCCCTAAAAGGTCCGCTAACGAGGCGCTGGTGAATTATAAAGCACCTGACAATTGGTCATAGCCAATAATTAGTTGAGAAGAGGCTAACTCTGTTCAGCCGGTCAGCAAATGAACTCTCCCTCGTGGCAGTCAATGGCAGAATCTGTTTCACAAGAAAGCAGCTGCTCAAATTCGAAAAACGTAGCTGCTCTATCGCCTAGCTCAAAGGAGAGAGAATATACAAGGACAACCAAAGACAAGAATTATGAATTCAAACTATTGCGCCAGGGTTTCGACCCTTGGTTCGTCAACACGATCACCCGAAGACATTCTTCTGAATGACCCGACGGTTTTCCGCAGACTATGCGCACCTGCTGACGACTAAACCATACCAGGCTAGAAAAACCGGTTCGCTGTTCAATTTAAATCGACAATAAACCGGTTTTATCGTATAATCACCAACGTTATGCCTAAACCTAATCCAATGTACAGTCTCCTATAGGTTTTATTTTACCTGTTTCACCTACAATTAGCCTGAGTCCTGCTTCACCGGCTTAGAGTGAAAGGTGCAACAGTTTCAATTCATATCAGTTACCACGGAACGGTAACATATACACAGTCTAATACATTTTAGAGCGATCCATATGCAAATACAATATATGTACATAAAACAAAGAATGCACTTCATTTACAAAAAGATTTATTAAATTACCTGAGAAATTTCAGCAGATGTTTCAGCTCTGCTGACATAGTTTAAAACAAGAGGCCAATTTTGCGCGTAGGTGCTAACCTAAACTTAAAAACTAAAATAGCCCATTTCAACAGTTTCGACTGTAAAAATTAATAACATAGCGAGCTAATTAACAAAAATAGAAAATTACATTATTTTATCCTTGATTATCATAGATATTTTTAATTTGATTTATATACAGAACGCTAATTCAATGACAGTGGGAATAACACTCTTCAAATCGGATACCCTAATATGTTTAGACATTAAGGTGTCCCGAAAGAAACACCATAGTCAACAGAAAGGCTCTCAAACACTAGAAATATGCATATCATTATCGTCATCAAGTAACTGACATTTGAAATGAACTTTCTTTAAATATACAAGGTTATACTAAGGCTGGTAGCGCGGAACTTACTTCTAAACGACCTAATCATTTATTAGGTACGTGCTTTTCTTTATGCTGAACAGAAACGCTTTTTAGCGATTTTGTGCATGTTGTAAACTTTCAAACATACGAAAAATTGTGAAATTTGGGTTAGGACCATACAGGAAAAAGACTGTTTAGTTATACTATACCTTAATCACATTAAAGCACATGGAAATTACATGCTTTTTAGTTGTACAGTAGTCTCTAGCCCTCGAAAAGCATTTTAAAGCGCTGTTCAGATCACCCATGTCCAAATAATGTTCGCCCAGGTCGTCTTGCCCTCGCCTAAAGAAGAGAAAAACAAATTTTCAGTGGTCGAAAGCATCGACGATCGATCGGTCAATCAACCGGTCACCGCTCACCTGATGCTTTCTTTAATGCTGTTGCTTTTGTAGTGCTTCAGTTCCTGATCCAATTTGTCTAGTTTTACGGACGCCTTCTTCATCGTCTGCTCGACCCACTGCTGGTCGTATGGAGGAACGGGAGCAAATGTCTCAGCATCGTCTGTATCAATTTGATTCCTTAAAGCAAAGCTTAATGAATGGTGACGTCATTATGAGCGATATACGGGCTTACGCTTTAGAAAAGGTCTGATACAAACGCTGGTACATCGGCCAGTTGTACGTGTTC
>UZAM01007535.1:20222-35625 GCA_900618415.1 Soboliphyme baturini
GCAGCTGTATTGATTCGTATGCTTAAATGGGTCTATTAGAGATGTGGTAGCACAGCGGCAAAAAGTCGATTTTAAACTGAGGAGGTTTCGACTTCAGAAAAAAACCAATTTCTTTCTAATCGCAAGTTTCATTAAGCGAGGAGTGTTGAATTGGTGCAGCTAACCGAGAAACTGGTACCACGTCGCCGCTGACTCACGAATGAACAGGACAGCGGGTGTTCTGGTGCGATCATGCCAGAACGGGTGATACAATAGACGCACATTGCACTTGCTTCCAGCATCCTAAAGCATGGTCCTACTAGCCTTGCGAATCCAGAGAAGTGACATAAAGTGTAATCCTGGTTTTTGTACCTCAGGAGAATGAAAGCTGAGTGATTCTCACTAAGGACAATGACTGTTAAGGCCCTCAATCTCTAAATTCACCGCTTCACCGACCGATCCGGCTGACATTAATAGTGGGAAATTAACAGACATTGTGTGGAAAATTAATTTATGTTACTAACCTCGAATAGAAGATTGAATGAAGGTAAAATAATGCCTGTCCACATTCGGCTGTTCTTCTCGTGAGTTAACATAATGTTTGTTTTTCAGAATGATAAAATACCTTCGCCGATACAAAGCAATGATTTTAGAGGACAAATAAGAGGAGAAGCACTATGAGAAGAATTCACCTCTTTCTTCTGTCTTTAAATGGTGCAATAATACCATTCCCACTCTGGGCGAAAATGGATACCTGTTCAACCGACCTTAAAACTCACTGACGGTATTGGTAATTAACACGTTTTAGCAAATTCAAACATCAAAATATTTGTTATAATGTTTATTAAAATTTCAGACTTACTCCTTTACAAATTTAGCTTGACATAAGGTGTTAATAGATCAAAAAATAAGTTAAAGATAATGCAGTAAGTGCATTTGTCTGATCAAGGTTATGAATGCCAACACCATGCTTACTGGAGCAGCTGCGGGCCAGCAAATTGAATGAGATCGGCCGACGTCTTCAAAATCATAGCTGTGAGGAACGGGAACTTAAAGATTGAGAATAGCGTTGCGACTATAGACGGAGGCGAAGGCTCCTTGAGCTTTCCATCTATCTTATTCATTTGGCTGACTTCTTGTTTCGATGTCGCATACTTTGCCAGTTTTCTGTCCCACCTCGGTTTCCAACGCTTTAGCACATTATGCGCAACGTGCTCTTCGTTCAACGACCAGATGTCTCCTTGTAGCAGCGGTCTCTTCCACCCAAGGATCGCAATCCTGGTAATGAAAAACGAGTTCATTTAAGCAATCTTAACCATTCCGCGTTTTCGAAAGAAACAAACAGCAAAAAACATATTATTCGCCTCTGAAAGGCATTTGAGGTTGGCATGAATCATTAGGGACATTTTTTACTGGTCACTCCCTCAGCAAAAGTACCGATCAGCGGAAACGAAAGAAGCATTGCAGCGGGGTTGTCGCGAACTGACTGGTAGCCTCAAATAAGACGTTACAAACAATGAAGCGCATTCCACATGCAGATACAACCAGGATAAGGGAAGAAACGCGCTTGAAATGGTTGCTATCAATACGAACCGGACTACTGATAGAGGCAATGAAGCAACAACGTATAAGAAGACCAGTTTGCGTTGCTACACCAAATCTACGACATGCAAGTTGGGTACGTATCTACGGATCTATGGGCAGTAGTTGCCAGTAGTTGCTTATACATGCTGTCTGATACATTCGGAGGCCTGGTGGCACAGTGGCTAAGGGTCAACTTTGAACTCCGTCGGTACCGCGTTAGAATCCTCCCAGGAAAGCCTTTGTTTTTACCGCGAATTCCCTTGAACGATGAACTAACTCAAACCTCATGCTGTTTCCACATAGTCATCCGACCGAGAAACTGAAAGTCGTGATTTGCGAATAATGGCATTTTGGTCTGCTCATGCCAGAATGGGCGATTGGTACGGCCATGCTGTCCGATGCAAGCGTATCTTGTTTTGCACTGCATCTTGTTTTTGGTTGCTGACTCTCCAGTGTAACAGTCAGCGCTTGGCGTTACCTGTTTCCTATCTCTTATGTTAAACATTAAATGTTTTAACGTGCCGGCTCTGTCTTGCATTTGTTTACAAATTTGGTACAGTCAGAATATCAATGTTGGTTTCTTGCTCCATACCCACACGTCAAGATGCCTAGAAAGTAACCATATAAGTGAAGAGGAAATGTAACATCGTCATTCCCAACGATCCCAACGACAGCACCAATGCAAACTAAACATTTTGAAGAGCAAGTAATATCACTTGGTCAAAAAAGCATATTAGCGTCTATGTTAGCATATCCACTGTTAAAAATACCTCTGAAGGCAACTGGAAATAGCCGAATGGAAATCGCTATCTGTTGGAATAAACACATTGCTTCTGCTAGCATTAGAATTTAATGGTTCCAGTTTCAAACCATGATATAAACCATGAATACGTTGAAAATAAACAGCCTTACCCTGTGAACCAAGTGAACAGCATGCAGTTGAGAAACGAAGCAAATTTTTCAGGACTCGGCTTCTGAAAGATGTTGGTAAATATGAATGAACAATAATAAGGCGGCAATGAAATAGTTCGTACGTTATTGTCGCAAATGCTTTGGTACGGTGTTGGTTTGTCGGCCCAGGTGCAGAGAACAACTTGAACCAAGATTAATATGTAGTATATAATGTAGGTCACCAAATCTTCGCGATCTGCTTGATCCGCCTACAGTAAGATAACACCCTTCAGAAACACAATGCGGTTAACCACTCTAATAAGCACGTTTTTCCAAACGACTTCCACAGTGAAGTTGTTATGGAGTGAAATTACCTCAATTATTAGTGTTTGAGGTGTTAGAGCTCAGACTTTGCTAGTTGAAACATAGGCCATTTAGTTTAAATCGACTAAGCGTTATCTATAGCAGGCAGGGACCAAATGTTTATTTGCATAATCTAGACAAGGTGAACTTAACCTGATTACTATCGTAGCAATTAAAACTTTGTACATTCTTTCAATTGGAACATCAGTACTGACTGGAATATGATTGACAGAATACTTATGATTACAAAACAAATCAATGTAGAAAGATGCTTATGAAAATTAACATGTGGCTGTGAAAAACTAGGAAAAAGAGCCAATATGTATAGCCAACAGTGAGAATAACGGATCACAATGCCGCGAGTCTGGCTGAAGATTAACAGCCCGTTGCTCAGGTAAGAGGAAATGCACTCTAAATCGTAGTTTCCAAGTCATCTAATGACTTACATGAACTGTTCATAATGTAAATTGGTTACGAAGATGCAGTTACTGTAAATTACAGCATTCGTATGGATATGGACCGAAACTTTGACACTTCTCAAAGCGCAGCATAAAATTTTGAAACAGTTTTATCCAATGCTGAATGATTCTGAAATGAAACGACTTTGTGACGTCTTTAGGCAGAAAAATAAAACCCGATCTTAGGGTCTACTAGCATACTGCGAATTATTGATGCCTCTGCTAAGATATATAATCCTCTTCAGTTTTTGATACCGGATTGAAGAGGCGCAGGCGATCCCCCGTGCTCCTAGTGCTTACATTATGTCATCTTCAGCGTACGCATTAGTAACAACAGTATAGTGGCTTAACAACAGCGCCCCAGCATCGCTTACTCTTCTGTGAAACAGCCAGCTCGTCTGGTTTGCTACCGAATAAGAATTTCAGTTGCAGATATATGATAATTCATCAAATCCACAGCTTCGCTTCTTAAGAAGCCGGAAGTCCAAAAACTAAGCAGCTGTGGAAATGACCTGGAAGATACAATGATCAGCCAATAGCAAGTTGATTGGAAACACCGCAAAACCTGATGATGACAGGCAAAATCTAACTTTGATTATTTAGCCGCTTCGCTAATGCCAACTCAACACCATGCCAATACATGGATTTAACGCTGGTTCGACTTTGACTCCTTCTGAGGCAAACTTTGGAGGTTGTTAGAAATCCCGGCGTAGCACAAGAAACGGACGACAAACTGCTGCAAATAGAACACCCCCCCCCAAAAGCCTGATTTTTCAGCTATAATTTACAGTATTTTCCGAGTCGTCCTGCCGAAGTTCGATGACAACAAAGCGCCTCTTTCCATGGGGCTGGTCAGCACCACGTGCACCATTCCCTTAACAACAACAGTGCTACATTTTATGGACGAGGAGACATCCTCCGTTTGGAAGACTTGGTTGGCTACCGTCTTCATTATTTAGAGAACGTTATTATAATAGCGTGAATAAACTTGACCTTGCGTACAGATTGTTGGTTCTGACAAATTCATATGTAGTTTTTCGTCGTGAAATGCGGTCTATTCCAACATTCTCTGTGGCAACGTCTATACAGCCCTTAACTGCAAATTCCCAGTTATTGATTCCTTTGCAGAGAAGCGTGCGGAGAACGCTGGCCCCGGTTTGAACGCGCATCTGCTTGTACTCATAGATGAAGTCAACCCCTATGTCCTGACCCCGTCAAAGGATTTTGGTCTTGCGGAGCCCCCACGGCTTCACTCCCAACTGGATTACGCAATGGAAAACAACCCCGGTTGTTTTTGCGGTAGGAATTTTGCGCCTCGGTACTTCCGATCATTGTGTTCCCTGTCGCATAATGCGTATAGGCAGCAAACAGCGGCGTGTCGTTGTTCAGAGGTCATTCAGATGCTGAACGAATTATGCTGCTCCAGACGATGGTGGAAACAACAGATTGGACCGTTTTCCACAACGATGACCTAAGCAACATGCATGTTGAAGCCGTAAAGGCTAGCATATACTATTCCGTCAATACCTGCTGCTCCGGCAGAAAATTAATATCATAGCTGGTGACTGTTGATGGAACGGTGTTATGCGTCTGATTCGGCAAAATGACAAAGAGTACAGGAGCGGATACAAGGCAGCCTTTACATCCCTGCATAGGAGATGGCATGAAATTGTTCGACTGAACCAGAAACAAATGCGAAGGATAAACGAATCGCGACTATTACTACTGTGCAATTGGAAACCGAGACACAGAGTCATGAATATAAATGCTGAAACTCTGAACAGCTGTTTTTTAAGGTTCGATTATGAGGAAGCAGCTGTTTGAAGTAATCGTTGTGAACCGTGAAGTCCGTAGGTAGTTTTGCACCGTCGGTATTACATTGAACGTTATCCTTGGGTTGATGGTGGCAGCGGGCGCCCTCATACTCCTCGTTTCAGTGTTCATGGCGTTGACCTGTAGCCCTGCTTATATAACAATGTTGAACACGTTTTTGGTGAATTCAATAGGCCACTTTCGGAGCCGCTCAGCAGCACGACGCCATCATCGTATTCAAGGTCCCATAAGAGCACCAGAGGAGATTTCGATCCGCGTCACTTACTGGCGGCCATTCTACGGTCATAACTTTAGACGTCGTTTTCCCGCATAACCTCAGTGTCATGATTTTGAAAAGCTGAAAATTGTAAACCATGATGGTGGAAAAGCAAGCACATTTAAATGGCAAGTTTTTCAATCTTCATATAAAAATTTGGTCTGCTGGTCGATCATCCTTCCATATCGATATCTACCCTTCTTCTACTGATATTGTCAAAGTTCCATGGCAGACTGACTGTTGGAACCAACAGATAGGCAGATTTGGTCTTCGACGCTGTTGCACTGATGCAGACAATTGCTTCAATGAATACAGCTGAAGAGAACATCTATTGAGCTGCCTGAAAATTCGACAAACGATGGCAATGACTGATTTCAAGGCGAAATTTATCGCTGAACTCATGTACTCAGATTCGCAAAAGGTTCCCATTGTCTCATTGATTGCACCTCGATCAATTGAAGCTGAAACGTTAATTACCTATCGATGAAATCTTTTTCTATTTCGGTTGTGTTACTGTAGGAGGAACGTAAATGCTATGTCTATTACAGTAGTAAAACTGGTTTGCCTTGAGTTCCTAGATATTGTCCTGAAGGCATGACGTTGTTTTGGAAATTCTTCGCTATGATAATCTCTCAATCACTTTTTCTCTTAAGGCATTAATTTATAAAGAAGTATTTTATATTCAATAATTCAGTTGGGCTCGACAGAATTACTCCGTGCTTTGCAACGAATTCGAATGATACAGGTTTTATTTGACACGTCTATTTTTTAAAGTCTAAAGTATTGGCCGACTTAGGCCTACGTTTATCAATAGACAGCTGAAAAATTTCTGTTCTAATCTAAAAACCAGTTCCTGTTTGCCATACGTTTGCATCACTACTTGATGAATAGCAGGAATGATAATCCTATTCATTAGAGATAATTGGTTAATCTCAAATCAACCTACTGTGGGCACAAAAATTCTTTGTACACTTAACATATATGTATTCCAGCATATATCCTTGTATAACAAACAAAACACTAGAGTCAGTATTTGCTGAATACGAGGCAGAGCTCGGAGCAAACACGTTTTAGTTGGAATATCACATAAAAGTGAGAGCTATTTTGATAAACCTGGAAATCTGCACTATGCATTAACATTTAATTTCCGAAAACTTAATATCTGATAAGTTATTGGACAGAATATTCAACTAGCAACAGAAAGATCAGGGGTAACTTCAACAATGACACAGGAACTAACTTATGAATGCAAAAGTGGGCCCTAAGGGTGCAAGCTATTCATATCCTACAGACTATGCCACGCAGGATGGAAAGATGTATGACCGAAACAACAAGAAAAAATAGGAAGGCAAACGAACAGGTCTGAGAAGCACGAGTCTACTGTGTCACTGTACAAATGAAGAAGCTGGTGGCGATAGGCAGACACGTACCAGTACGAACCTATCATCTAGTGACCAGAGGCAAATTAGACTGTAGTGCAAAAAATAATAAATGGCTTGTGAGTCAACTTCCATACCGATAACAGGATGAGCGGAAAAAGTTCCTTCAACGCAGAAACAAATAGCAGAAAACGGAAGTGTAATGTCAAGTCTTAAATAAGCCTTCGTTCAGCAGTGAATTAAAAGCGACTGATCACGATGCTTGTGAGGAAAGCCATTTTTTGTTGCTGTTGCGAGTCCGCACAAAAGCATCCTTGAGTTGTCCTCATACAAATTTGAGCTTTACTAATATCAGAGGTGCGCATCATAGAAGCAAGCTGTAAATAAAATACGGAAACATAATTGCCGGACTTTCTTGCGGTATGAAATTCAATATCCAGACTTCAGCGTAACCGCCGTCTCCATAGATACACCTTTGAAGGACGTTTTTACATCATTGACAAAATTCTGTATTTTTTTCCAAGCGATTGCATGACTTACTTTTTTTATCTTTACTTTACACTCTTTTCGTTCATGGCTATGGTTAGTAAAGGACAGTAAGTGGTTACATAAAATATATGCGGTCCTATAGTCGAAAAAAGGGTGGTGAAACAAAATGGGGTGGTCAGACAATTGGTTCATGAGTGGAAACTGAAATGCGATGAATGATGGCATTAATCAGTCATTACTCACTCAAAGCATAGTGACGGGAAGCTCATCTAATAGAAGGCTATGCCTAAGATTTATTAGTCCATGTTATTAAATTTCTAACCAGCGCTCAGTATTGACTATGGCCTGTTTCAGAAAGAAACAATCAGACATGATATGATTTACTGCGAACATACCACAGACGACCTTATAATAAAGCAGTTTCATGCAGCTATAAATCTTAATGCTTTTTTACTTACTAAATTTTGCAGTTGTGACGTTCAACATGCAGCGCTGCACCACCAAGAAGTGTCAACCTTCATGAACCAGTGAACAATTGTAAATTAGTGCTTTCGCCTGTTGGCTTCAGCATTCATTCAATGGTATTACTACATCACTTTAGTCATTTGAATTTTGGAACCGCTTTCATTCAGTTTCTGTCAAAAATGTTTTTCTGGTAAGTGCATTCAATGCCATCAAGAAACTGTCTCATAGAAATTGCAAACGCGGAAATAAGATAAATATGGACAGTAATATTGCAATGGCGATCAGACACTCACACAATTTTCATGAATTATTAAATCCCGATTCACTGTGGGGAAACAGTGAGCATCCGGAACACATTTTCGAAACATACTGCAACCCTACCACTGCCAAAGGCGGCATTAGTCCTCGATCTCGCAAATGAACCCATAATATAAATATGGGAAACAGTAAATATTTTGAACCGATTTCCTTAACTGTAATGAATGCAGTGTCTTGATCAGCTGGAGGATTAAGACCGGCGTGAATGCAATCTTGGTCATCACGATCAGACAATGCAGCGCGATATTTTTGAATGATCGTTTCATTAGTTCAATCACAGGATGCCAGTTCAGGTCATCCAAGGAATCTGCTCATCGCTAGTCACCTCAGACCATACAACGGAACAATAAGAATAAACGTTAATGCAAAGCTAACGGTTAGCAACACGCACCTGTTGTATGGACTCTACATCCTTTTTGAATTCTGCAAATCCACATACTGCGAAAACGACGTATGACACAAATAACACTCCGGAGGTTATCACCCCTCTTTGGCGGCACTGAACTTGCATTGCGAAAAACAGGAACTATAATGACAATGTATACGACGGGGACGCACTGTTTAAGTTTTACCATCGATACAAACAGCAACAAGGCAGCAACGGTGTCTGAACGAGGAAACGGCTGAGGATGAGTAAACGTTTTGGACAGCAACAATGCCCACCTCACTGCCGTTATTACGACCAAGGCAAACGAAACAATCTGCATATTAATACAGGGTTAATGAGCCATAATGCAAAAAACAGAATGACCTTACCAGCTTGGAAAGAATGAGAAATTTCCATGGTAATGGCAATAGATCGCTTTTGGCAGAAAAATAAATTTGCAGGGGCGTCCAAAATGCTAGGAAAATGCAGGGCAGCCACACTAAAACCGTATGTTGGAAACATGGCGTCAAATTAGGGTCGGTCGTATTGAATAGAAGAGCAGAATCCTGAAAAGACAATAAAATGTACTAACATTTTAGAATAACAAACGATTATGAGCTAAATATTCAGAAAAACGATGTATTCTCATATTGCTAGAGTGCCGTCAAAATTAACCTACCTAAATTCAATTCAGATAGGTGAAGCAGCGGTTGTTATTGCATATTACTGAATTGCTGCCCACAGCTGGGCGGTGCCCTGCCAGGCTTGCAGAGCACAGTAAAATTTCATTCCATTTCAGTTTCCGATGCCGGATCTACTATGAGGTGGAAACGAACCGCTCCTTTGCTTCGAGTTGCTTAGGGGGACCATTTGAGCAGGTCATGAATCCATGGAGTTTAATCACTTGTAAATAATCGACCATCTTCAAGTCGGGCTATACAAGAGTATGTTCGAGTACGGACAAAGTCTACCCCTCTCCGTTAACAAATATACATACAATAAAATGACATATAACCAAAATATTTCCTAAGTGAAGAAGTTAAAGTGACAATGACCAGAGCACGGTGTAAGAAGCGCTGGTTATTGCCGCTGTACCAGAGTAACATCAGACTGAGTTTCAAGAGAGAGGACCTCCAGATAAAAGGGAAGGACGAAAAATGTTGCTTAATCAAGGTGGATAAAAATAGCATAAGACAAAAGTCAATGACAGTGTTCTGTTAAGGTCTTCGCCCAGCATTGAATCGAATAGCTGGTTTCCAATTCCACCATAAAATATTACACTTAAATTACTGATAGCGGAAGTTCAAAATCGTTCCGTATTCAGTTTTCTATTTTTTTTCGAATGAACCATTTCCTTAAATTGCATTCTGCATTATGTACCACAATGTAAATATCACTTTCGAAACAAAAAATATAAACATCTGTGTAGTTTCATGCCTTCAACCATAATCGGCAGAGAGTCTGTAATTTCACACTAACACGCCCTAAATCAGAAATGTTAGAACCGGCTTAAGGATCACTTTGAACACGAACTGCCGACGGTAAACATTGTAACATTGACTTGTTCGATGATTCTTCATTCAGACTTGAAGATGCCTATGAATGTTGGTGTGAAGTATGATCATTCTTCCCTCGTTTTACGATTGCGTGCCCTTCGAATATAACATGAACGTAATAATCCATTGATGAATTATTTATTTGCTGAAAACTCTTTCAGGAAATTTCCGATGCCCTGTTTAATAAAATTTATGCGAAAATTATTCGTGCTATCAAAATAAATTGATACATAAAAGAAAGATTCAAGACCCGGCGGAAACCAAAATCACATCACCAAATGGGAAACATCATGTTCTGCAAGGCGAGGGGAAAACTAGGAAACGATATCGTACGACCGTTTCAACAGATCTAAGTGATGATCGCTGATGAAGAAACCGATTAAACGCTGTTTAAGGGCAACTTACTCAGGACTGCCGCCGAACGACGCTGTCTGAAACCAACGGTGTTGGTCCGCCCCCTGAGGGTTACATACACTTTTCTTGGAGGACACGAGAGGTTCACCTGTCAAGGAGAAAAAGGTTGCAGTTAAAAGACGGCAGGGAGCCAAACTAAAGCACGAATGCAATACAAGGAAGCGCAAGCGATGACCAAAGCAAAACATGATGCCTAAGACATTGAGGTGTTTGAGTCGAATTATCGAACTGAAAACAAGGTATTCTAGCAGATCATCCGTCGCCTGCGAGTAGGGCAGTTTAAGAGTCTTGAAGGCCACTCCGTATGTCCTCTTATCAAGAATGAGGCCATAAGTCACCGCTTAAGCAAGTACTTTGAGGAATACCTTTATGACGAGCAACCAGTGGAAGACTCGCCCAAAAAGCAACAGGCACCAGATAGAGTAGATGAAGTCCCAGAAGTTGTAAAGGGCTTGAAATTTTCAAGGCTGCTGGATTCTGTAAAATCCTCCAGGAAATGCGTCAACGCATGTTGCTGTTCAAACGGCAATGGCTGCGGGGGAGATATCAGAGGACTCGAGAACGGGAGATTCAGTGCCCTCTTCAAGAACAGAGAATATACAGACTTCTCCAATTATCAGGTAATACCTCATTGAGTTTCCGGGGAAAGTATACGCAAGAGCGTTACAAAGGAGTTACCTCTAAATAAGGTACAAAAATTGCAGCGTGTCTTCAAGCAAAGTCGAAGCCCCTGTGACCATATGCTCGCCTCACGCCAGACTGTTGGGAAATTTTTGGAGTTTGCTTAGGCGGTTTATATGTGCATTATGAATCCGGGGAAAACCTATGACCTATGACCTATGACCGAACGCAGCTCTACAATCTATGGACGAGCCTGCAAACATGCGGGAAAGATGACCAGTTGCTATGAGCCGTTTGATCACAATATGTTGACAGCAGATGCTGCATCAGAAGAAATGGATTTGCGTCGATATCTTTTAGAGTTGGCATCGTCTCCGCCAAAGCTGTCTTCTGCCCCCTTCTTCTGTTTATGTTGTGCCTCAGTGAGGTAGTAGGGCGCAGGGAGTAATGTCTCGTTGCAGATGTTGAGACGTGAACGTTTTCCATTTGCAGAAGACCATGTTTTGTTGTCATCTGCTGGAACTGACCTCGACTGATTTCGAGCGCTCTGTGGAAAGGTTCACATCTGAATGCGAAGAAGCCGATATGCGTAAGAAGGTATACAGATGCCCGGTGCTTTCTCGTTCTCCTGTCCGTTACGGTATGTAGACAAACGGAGAGGCTGTGAAATGGGTGAAGAAGTTCACCGCCAATGAAGCACTTGTATCTCGGGGTAGTACTTACTGGAGATGCGATGTAAAATGGGAGGAGGAGATCGGTCAGAAAATAAGAATGGTCAGCAGCCAACGGTGTGCTACGTGAATTAGCTTCGACCGTAACGACGAAAGCAGATCTGAGTCTGAAGAGAAAGTTCTCTGTGTTCAAGTCGACCTTAGTCCCGATGCTCTTCTACGATCATGGGTGGTGGACCATCACTGAAAAGCTTTGATTCTGATAACAGGCTACTGAAAGAGCTTTCTGAGACAAATTGCTGGGCTCACAAGTGTCGACACCTCCGTGATGGACATATCTGAAAGAAGCTTGTTGTGCTTCATCAGATTCTTGAGCAGACCTCGAGAATGCTTTCACGAAAAGCCTCAGAGTAGCTACTCCTTGCCCAAACAACGAGATTCAGACCTCGGGGAAGATCAGGAATAACTTGGAGAAACTGTATGGAAGGACTTTGCTTCAGACTCTAGTTGTCTTCGACCGAAGCTCAAACGGTCGCACAGGACCAGACACTGTCTGATGCCTTCTAGCTCTACCCAAAACGATAGTTGGCCATCGAAACTGACTGACGGATATTAGCCAGAGTTTTTCAGCTGTAGCCGGAAATCAGGCGTTTCTTTAAAACTGATTCATGATAAATTGCAAAAATGTTTCCCAGGATGACACCAAATAGAATATTAATTATGTACAAAATCTCTGACGTTTCAAGACATACTTGATGGGACTAAAAACATTTTTTTCAACAATATTCAGATGGTTCTTTCTTTCATTTCTTAAGGACACGTGGAGTTTGATGCGAAACCTTTGAGATTTTGTACATCATGAACTAATTATGCGGTGCTACCGAATCCGTAACTCTTCAGTTCTGAATGGGATGGCGGAGGGCGTGATAATACACAGGCAAAGAGGTCGACTTCGAACCCCCCTCTCACAAAGTGCCTAGTTTGAATGTTGAGAAAGATGAAATTTGACTCAGCCTCGAATTCAGCTGAGGAATTCATCGTTGACTTCAAATTCCTTTGGTGCAACCAGCAGAAAAATCGGCAGCTGGCGACGATGATAGCTTAGACAAATATGCATAGATGGCATTAACTAGGCAACGAGGAGGTGCAGGAATATTCAGATGTAACACCAGCAATCTGCCTACGATGGGCATCGGCAGAAAAAAGTTTGCATCTACATAACTACCAACCTATCTAAGACCGGAAGGAAAACAGAAATAACAAAAATGCTATATTTGATAAATAATACGAACGGTGCATCATTGGTAGGGATTTCTCAGATTGCTCTTCGCTTTTGTGTGCCTGTTCCGTAGGTGCGAGTGGTAAGCATTTTCATGCCAGTAATCCACTGTTAATTCATCATTTGGAATTTGTGACAATTATTCTCTGGCGTGATATTAAAATGCATTTCTCTGAGTATCCGAAGGAATATAACAAGCATCTACCTCTTCTAGTGTTTTTTATTCAGTAATACGAAGAAAAAATATCTGCAGAAGGTGGCTAAATACGAATCGCAGTAAAGAGTTCGGTTCCCGTTAATTTTCCCTTGTTCCTTGAGGTCATCGCGTGCCTGGTAAGCGGCACTCATTGACTGCATATTGCTGGACAAGGTTGATGAGCAATGAATGGCAAATTCGAGACAGAAACAAAACAGGGGTATTATCTTTGGTAGAGGAATTTCCAGGCAAGTCCTCAACCAAAAAACAAGACACTGGGTCGAAAAGGGCGCTGAGAAAAGTGGAGAGGGTGCAGCAAATAAATGCGCTCTGCGATAAGCGTTGCAATGCGCAAACGCGGACAGGCTGGCCGACCCGACTGTACAGCATGACTGTCGCGGTAACAGCGTACCAGTTAAAAAAGGGTACCGTCGCCATAGAGTTTTCAAGGCCCTCTGCTGTCTGACACGTTGAGGCTGAGCTTGTGAGGAACCAAATCCATCAGCTGATCTGTTTGTTTTCGAATTGCCACAAATTTGTAAAACAATATATGATGAAAGGCGGATTGATGACTATTTGTTAGGGGCTATTCGACTTTACACGAAACGCTGAGTCATGGATCAGTCAAGAATTACCTATAAAAGTCTGCTTATCTGCAGAATGTCAAAGTAGATGCGATGTGGCAAAGTGCCAAACATCTTAGTCACTGATTCACATGACACAGATATCTCATTATCAGGTTTTATCAGACGCTTGACAGAAATCTGCGCTAATTGTCATGGAGTACATGCAACATGGCCTGTACATGCTGAATGGTCACTGATGACCAAGAACCGATCACATGCTTCGAAATAATACTAATGACGGCGATCCAACAGCAGACCTGAGGGACCGTCATAAATTACAAAATGACCGACTAATGAGGAAATGACAAACGCGTTTTGGCCATCTCTGCACCTTGTTAAGACAGTCTCATTTGAGACCAGAGCAATTACGTTCTTACTGAAAATCCGGATGCAGAGTGTCGAGTTCCGTCTGTTACTCCAAAAGAGCTTACACAGACGGCATCAGGTCGTCCATTATTCAGCTCGCCGGTCACAAGACTTTCAGTGGATTTTCACTTTGTGAAATGCAGAATTTTAAACTATGCATAGACCAAATTTCAGGGAACATGTATCAATCGAACGCTTACCACTTCTTCTGTTGGCTTGCTTGATGGAAAAGTATCATCGCACACTACCGAATATTAACGCTTTAACTCGTACTTAGAATATGTTGCTATTTTGATCAGTAATTGCAATTAACCACATATTGTAGGAATTTCTTAAGAAACTGGTTGCATACTATCGAAGAATGATTTCCTTTACATTGTGATTTTTCCTTGAAGCAAACTGTTTTCGGAAGGCCTTGATTTTGAAGGCAATTCTGAAATATTTGACAATAAAGTTTTTGAGTACCTCTGAAACCTCATATTTGGTCTGTCATGACAACGATAAAATGCTTTCGATGTTCTTCTCTTCTGAATAAACTGTAAATTTAAAGCTGAACTGGGAAGGTTCAAAATTGAGTGGAGTATTCAACTTTTCAAGTTCAGGTCCTCACTAAGTATTTAAATATTTGCAACTTTTGACATTGCTCCAAAGAGCCCAAACTGACAACATCTCACATGTGAAATAATTTTACAGACAAGCAGGTCAAAAATTTCTCTTATTTATTATAAATCCTTAGAGCACAAATGTTAGATAAAGCATCGCCATTATTCATCATTTTTTTGTTCTAAATGATACCACATTATCGTTGTTTTCTCTGTCATGCTTATTTCATTACTTCGGTTAACAGTAAACAAACGAATTAAGTTTAATCCCGTGTCATCCGGCGACTTTTTTGTAAAAGTGTGGCAAATTGCAAAATATTATCTTCCATTTACATGGATTACAGGATGGATAAAATGATGTTGGCCTCGGCAAGATTTATTAGGCGGGATTACTCACATGCTGGTTATCCTGTTGAGTTACGTAGCCTGTGTTTCTCGTATCATTCATTCAATGATTTTTCCACCAGATCATTCGAATATCTTGCCCAACACTATCGCTCGTTGTTTAGGGGTAGAAGACAATGTGAGATTAAAGATTCGTTCTTACTAGATTAGTACAAGTGATAACCCTCAAGAGTTCCGTTCTGTCTTTCTAGTACAGGTGTTTTCCTCACATGTGTATAAGTGATCCGCATTAAAGACAGAAGCAGCTCTATCACCTCAATGGCGATCGCCTCACTCTCATGCCCT
>UZAM01007537.1:24747-35605 GCA_900618415.1 Soboliphyme baturini
ATTCTTCGATCATTCGACAAATCTTCGGCTATCCCTCGAATCTATGGCAGTGCCAGTGCTTGAACCATATTTTCCATGCATTCGCCAGATCTTCTTTTCGTGTAGCCGAACCAACGGCAACTGTGTTCGATCAGCATATCTGAAATTCGTGCTACACCCGGATTGCCTCTTATGAAAGTATTCTGATTGTGGACTATCTTGCTGACATCGCACAGCCGTCTGAGCATTCTCATTTCTGCACAGTTCAGGTGATGCTCTGGTCTCTTCAGGGCAGCCGAACTTCCCATTCGGTAGAGACGTACCGAACTTATTATCGTTTTGTAGCCATTCCCTTTAGGTTGACGACCATTCACTTATCATAGAGCGACATAACGCGTTCTTCATGTTAGCCAGGCGTTTTTCATTCATCGTCAAGTTCCTTCTCTTCTTGAATGATGGAACAAACATATGAGAATTCTTGGCTTTGAGACAGAAGCAAAGTCTTCACAAATGATTTGTTGACTCTACCTCTGTCTTCTCGCCATGTATTCTGATTTGTCTTTGCTAAGCAGAAGGCTGCATTCCTCAAGGACTCTTTTCATCCTTCGACTTTTCCGTCTGCTGCTTCACCGTTCAGCAAAATGACATTTGCATAGAGAATGCAGTGTATGACTGCTTCGTGAAGATGTGTAGTCATCAAGTGTGTCGTCATTGAGAACACAAACGAGCTCAAATCTAAATCTTGATGGATTCTTACTCACAGAGGAAATTCTTCTGTTTCGCCTCCTGCATTTCGATTCGTCTTATTGCCATTCTATCGCACATATCTTTGAAAAGATCAAAATGTGTTTTGGTGCCATCTGTTTCCTAATGCTCTACCAATTTTTCTGCCTTGCATTTCTATTCAAAGCATTCTCCAAATGTAGGATTCCCTGCATGTTTCGAGGATCAATTTTTAACACCGGAAAACTGATCATTAACGGGAAAAATTTTGGAACTCGAAAGGTCGTGGAGTTTTTTCGGTCACAAATAGTGCTGGTGTTGGGTTGAATATTTCAGTTGTATATTGTGATCGTATTCACTCATTTCAGCAACACGTAATTTCATGACTTGAGGTTACGAATGAATGGCATTTTTCAGAGTGTCAGAAATAAGAACTGTATTCATGACGAAGGGCAGAATGAAATGGAAATAAAGAAGCAACAGAAATGAATAATTATGTAAACCACTAATAGGACCGATTCACAACCGAAAATAAACGTTTACAAAACTTAATAGGAAGAGAAATTAGTTAAAAAATTAGTTACTTTGAACGATTTTAAGAAAAGGTGCTGAAGGTTACTGGGACCTTTAAAAGCATACCCTGATGATGTGATTAGTTATTGCTGGTACAGCCGTATAATTATCTTGGCTATATACCTTGTGCAACCCTAGGAGACGCTCCATCAGCAGTTCTCGTCCGCTCTTTTATGTCGACAGTCAACATAATACAGTCTATATTGTCCATATTGCAAGTCAACGAATTGCTATTTGATTTTTAGAAGCAACGTTGAACAATTTTTTGGTTAAGGGAATTAGTGGATTAGAGCGTTAGTTTGGGTTCGAACCCGGTAACTCCGAAGTTCTTACCTCACCACACCCTCACCCTCCCTGATTTCCTGATATGCATATATACGGACATTGAATCCTGGTACACATATTGTGGATGAATACAAGTATGGGCAATGTTCTCGGAAGAATGTTGTGACAGATTGCAAAATAAGACGCCATATGAGGTCATTAACGAAAGATCGCTTACTCGACGTATTCATATTCTATTTCTCAGAAATCGCCTTTAAATCGTACGGTAAGGGAAAACGACGGGTGGCACATAAGCGTTTAGTATTAGAATGTATGCAAAGACAAAGCACATTTTTGAAGGACATCGTATGATGCATGAAGGCTTCTTATTCGCCTTTCAAAGAGCAGCAGCTAGTCACAGTGGATTGAAACTCGTTCGTATATCAGGTCAAGTCAACGAACGCCATCAAAATTATGGAAGATTTTTGTGTGAGGTAGTTGTTCCTTAAGTGCAGTGAACGTGCTGAGCGAGGCAGGGCTCCATGGCTCTCATAAATTCGCCGGTTGTTTTAAACATATTCGAATGTAGCCTATTAATAGCCGGGTATCGGCATGCACTATAGAAATTGCCATGTCATTTTATGTGCTTTCAGATCATTTTGGAAATTCCGATGCAGCGGTGTCACTCACGTGCTTTATTAGTTTCAATAATTATTGAGTATACAATGAACCAAAACTGCTGTGGTTCCAGTATTTAAGAAAGGTTGTTGCATGGACTCAGACAACAAGCCAGCCTTACGCATTGAGGGCAAAATTGGACCGAATATACGGACCTTAGATTTAACGATGAACAAACCGATTAAAGGCAGGCAAAGGTACCCTGAATCAGGTATTCATCGTAAGATAACTCATGTGAAAGAAACGAAAATGGCAATTTTAGGTCATTGCTATTTTCGCTGATTTCACGAAATTCCTTTAATTCTAACTTGAAAGGTCAGTGATCAATACGTTCTCCCGAAAAATTTATTTTACAGGGTATGTGGGCTTTCCTCAAGTGCAGAGCAAACTAATAACTCGTTGAGGAAACTATTTCATGAAACTAATTCGAAGTAAGGTAAGGCGAAGTGGAATCTGTTTGCGATGTCCTGACAGAGGCTCCAGTAAACACGGCTCAATGTGAAACCTTCCTCCATGTCATAACTGGTCCACTGTTACTGTTCCGAACTCAGACACAGATTTGTTCTGATCAGCATGAAGAGAACGAAGTAGGTAGCAATTAGTTAAACCTCAGACAAAACCTGTTTGACCGTTGACACCGAAGTTGTGGAAGAGGTAGCAACACATCTGTTTCTAGGTGGCACATTGACTACAGAATGAGGAGGGACAAACGAGGTTAAGGAGCTTGTGCGTTGGCACTGGCAGTGAGCAATAAGTTATTTAAGAACAAGAAATGTTCACAGTAGCACTATGCTGCGAATATATAGCGGTTGCGACCTGAACATCCTTTTCCGCGGCTTGAAGAGGGCGACACTTGCAAGGCTGAAAACGGTAACTTGTGAGCTACAGAAATGATTTTATGACCCACGTTAGGAGTGAAATGGTATGACCTGGTGCCATACACTCCTGTAAGAATGAGGTTGGGATATACAACTAAAGTGACAGACTGGCTGGAGAAAAGATATTTAAATTAGTGCGGCTATGACGAACGAATTAATGATAGCCGCTTTAGAAAGCGAGTGCTGAACACAGGATCTGATGGCAAGCAGCTGCAAGGAAATCTTGCAACTAGATGACAAGATCGTGTAAGTACTGATATTAAGATTAAGGAATGAAAATTAGTCCTGTTAGAAAAACTGACTAAGTATGCAAAGTTTACTCGAGCTCGTGAACTTCTCCTAGGGGAGTACACGGCAGAAGAAAACCGGAAATCTAGCATGCAAAAATGAGGAATAAGGTAGAAGCAGATTTACATTGTGAGGGGAACATTTCTCTTTACGATGCAGCAACCTGTGCCCTATGGCAATAGTGTCGAAAAACTACGAATATGGAAAATTGGACATCAAAAACTGGAGATGTTTATGCAGATGGCTGGAGGTAATGATCCCAACAAACACAAGAAGTTGCATGGAATCGAAAGAGTTGTTTGTTCGATCCGTTGAAATGCCTGTAAGGAATCCGCCAGGGAATAAGAAGAAGAATTATTTGGTTAGCAACGTAATTACTGAAGAAGATGACGACTGAGGGAGGGGGGTCAAGACAGAATCGTTAAGCATACTATGGTTAAATGTGAAAAGCACCTTCAGTCCTGTCAATCGTAGCGAATCGCGACTGTGGGAAAGTAGTTACAAGGTAGAGAATACGTGGACACCTTAAATTGATGTAGCGTTGAACTAGTGAGTTACGGCATAGTAATTTAAAGATGCGGCTGTGTAAGTTTTACAATGTTCACGAATTAATGAACCATTTGTACTTTAGTAGAATTAACAACATTTTGGACAGACGCATCATAATTTCACATCCATCGGATTAAAGCCACCTATTCCTTAGTAGATGGTCGTGATTTGAACATAAGTTCTAAACATACAAAGGATAAGCGAAATCATCCTTGCAGCACATATAAATAAATGCTCCTACCTTGATCTAATGATCAGTATTTGCAATCAGGGCATCGCTGTCCCAAACAAATCAGGCTTTGTTGAGTCGGTCGAGTGCCAGACTCATAGCCGAGGGGTCCCCAATTCGAGCTCAGGTAAGGTCACTCATCTATCTTGCTTTCGAGATTGAACTATGAGCGCCACTCTGTGGGAAGTTAAAAGAAGGCCGTCGCAATGGATGACACAGCTATATACTCTGCTTTTAAAATGAGGCACTAGTAGCTGGTGGCATAGAAACGGAGGTCAGTGCCGCAGTATAAACTTCATGAGAAGAAGAGCGGAAGAAGAGAGGAGCAAAACTTCGTGATTAAGGAGCGACAAGTGGCTCATAATCATATGAGGGTAATGGAGGCCGATATCCGAACAGTTTCAGACATCCTTTTGTCCTAAGCAAGTTTGAGTTAAGACCAAAACAAAGCTTGTCATATAATGCCTAGTTTCCTTGGCCGAATATGACGGTTATGTCTGATGCGCTCCGTACATCTTTTCATGGAAATTTCATACTTTGGTATGATGCAATGCTTATTGGAGCATGAACCTAAGGAAAGGAGGTAGGCCATCCCGAAAAAAATTTTAAGTACAGGTTTTCTCAATAGATACCGAACTGTTTGGATGAATATTTAGGCCTTAGCATCTTTGAGGCTGTTCTGCTGGGCGCTTAGGAAAACGGTTAATTGTACCGATGGTAATTTTGTGCACTTCACCTCGTTTTTCTCCTTACGCTATAACAGGTTTTGTACACGCACAATCGATTCTTGCCGGTGGGTCTTGGCTGACGTAGGTAGCTTCTCCGGATCTCAGAAGAAACTACCTGTGTAAATTATTACGTGGCTGAGGTTGGCACCGTTTTCGAGCCTCGACGAGAGACGTGTTTCGCCGCCATATAAGTGCCCATCAGAACTGAGGTTCGGTCCATCAGTCTGGCGAAATGCGTATTCGAAAAGAAAGAGAGCCCTGTCTGAAGGCATAGACATAGTACCTCCTATGTCGAGATGTGTGTCAAAGAGACTAACGGCGATGCGTCAACGAATTGCAATGTCACTTGCCCATTGTTTCGTGACTTCTTAATGCGGACCATTGCAAACTTTTTACCTGCTTCATTTAGGTTAAGTCTACTCTGGCGTTGGACCGAAACGCCCTAACTTATTTTTTTGCCTTTCGTGATATTTCACACATCAACTTTTTAACAAACAAAATATTTAAACTTTTCGATTTACGGACTTGGCAGCTCGAATTCGGGCAATCGTTTTATCGTCTGTCCATTAGATGGATCGCCGAACCTAATATATCTGTGACGGTTGGTCGCTTGGACGGTTGATCGGACCCCATCTGCTCGCCGCCAGCCATGCGTACTGTACACTCGCTTCTACGGTTCACTTTCATGGCTGTGGTCGCGGCCGTCGTACATGCAACATATTACGAGAAAATGTACACTCAAATGACTAAGGACACCAATATAACGTTCACGTGGAAAGTAACTGCATTTTTTTGGTTTCTTTTGTCATATGCATGTATTTCGCGATTACTTCAAAATATCCAGTTTAAATTATCAGGTTTGCTCAGTGGGAGACTGTAAGACACATAACCGAGAGGTACCAGGACTCGAGCTCTGCTATGTGTCACCCTCTTATCTACTTGTTGAAATTGATAAATTAATACCACTATCAGGGAAGAAAACAAGAGACTGTCCACCGTGCTTCCCACATGACTGCCTTCGACTCTGCCCTTAAAATAAGATAAAATAAATAATTCCTCCTGGCTGATGGCATTGAAATGGAGATCAGTGTCGCATGATTAACTTCCTGAAACGAAGGGCGCCAGAATGGTTCGGTCATGAAAGTGTAAGGAAGACCGCATTTCAGCGGTGACAAACTTCCCTACCATGTGCCCGTTTAGAATGGCCAGCTTCGCTACTGTTTAACAGTGCATTCAGTCAGTCAGTCAGTCAGTCAGTCAGTCAGTCAGTCAGTCAGTCAGTCAGTCAGTCAGTCAGTCAGTCCATCAGTCAGTCAGTGAGTCAGTCAGTCAGTCAGTCAGTCAGTCATTCAGTCACTCAGTCACTCAGTCAGTCTAAGTCAGTCAGTCAGTCAGTTAGTCAGTCAGTCAGTCAGTCAGTCAGTCAGAACGTCAATCAGTCAGTCACTCCTCACTCACTCGCTCAGTCAATCACTCAGTCATTCACTTAGTCAGTCACTCAGTCACTCAGTCAGGCGGGCAGGCAGTTGTGAATAAAAATTTTTCTTCTTTATCGTGCTGCCAGTCATGGAACCAGAAGATGTATTTTCCGAAAGTACTCAACTGCATGTTATCGATATAATCCCTAAAAATGATTTAGCCTGACATTAATTAATTCAGTCACCAATTAATTCCATCATTAATCAATTAAATCAAACGTTCCTTCACTCAAGCCGATCAATCCGTTCTAAAGCTGTCTCGTTAGTCGACCATTTCAGGTTGACGAAATGTGCTCATGCCTTAAGGCAGTATTCTCCCCAAAAATTCACGATTGCTGCGACACATTCGTCTCTCAGATGCATAATCGGAGTTCTAACCTGAGGAGCGCCTATTAAACAAATCCAGCGCATTGAGCGCTCAGCAACAGTGTATTCATAAGTATTGAATGGAACCTGTTTCTTTGCCACTAATTGAAATATTCACTAACAGCTGAAAAAGCAAACCAAGTATCATCCATAATGCACACAGAAATTGTCGAAAACGTCGATCGCTTATTAAACGTTTGTTGTAATCTTTGTCTCCTGTTGTGGAACCAAAAAGTTTATCCCTTATGATCATGTCGGTGTGACGGATGATATCATCGTTGGTTTAAACTTTGTTTAGACTTTGCATATTATGCATATATACCTTTTATTTACCTAATCTGCTGGAAAGTTTTGCAAAAGTTCTGTGGATATTTTTAGCATGGCTTGAACGAGTACTTCAAAGGAAACACTGAACAGCAAATGCTTCCGGCCACAGGAAGTCTGCCGGAGAATATCAGTTCAATGCCCCGCAGGAGAGTGTTCGCCAAGGCAGCTCTCCCAGACAACTTCGATGCACGAGAAAAATGGGGCAATTGCAAGTCTGTCAGGGATATAAGAACTCAAGGTAATTGCGGAGCTTGTTGGGTAAGTTATTTGTTCTATACTCTTTCTAATTGAAGACTGATCATTTGTTCGCTCAGGCTATGTCATCGGCGTCCGTCATGTCCGACAGGGAATGCATTTTTTCGAATGCTAAATATCAGCCTCTGATTTCGACCGAATACTTATTGACATGCTGTTCTAACTGTGGTTATGGGTAAAGTAATATTAGCACAAATCTAAAGTGATTTTCAGGCACTGAAGAAGCATTAGCGGGTTTTGCGGTCTTATTACTAAACCGTCGTTTAAAACATAAACTATTATCGAGCATATACTAAAGTGTTTTCGCCAGTGCCCTCTGTATCATTGCCATAATCGATTAAGTTTACGTTAATTTGATATTAGACAGTTGAACAAAGTAATGCGTACAAGAGTGGGGAAAAGTACTTACATTTTGGTGCAGAAAAAAAATAATTATGCAGTAGCAGGTGTTCCCGTTAACAGTGTTCTACTAATTTAATGCTAATAGTGTTGCTACTAACTTTCCTTTATCACGGGATATCTTGAAAAGTAATTAATCTTTGAGCGTAGAGTTCTTCCAGCGCAAAGGGACGTTTTGGCGCACCTTGTTTTGGCGCAAACCGCAGAATACTCCATGCTGCAGTCGCCCATTTGATCTGTATAATTGGACGTTGGTCATCTAAATCAGTTATTTTGTTTAGCCTCTCATATTGAAAACTGAAAAATGCATAAAAACAATTAATTTAATACACAACTCAAACGAATGAGTTAGCCAGTCAGGCAATTGACCAGTACCGACGTTTTGGCTCACCTTTCACGAGCCATCTTCAGGTTGGTCCGGGTTGGTTTCTGCAGTTAGATGTGTGGTTCGCAGCTGTTGTAACGTCTGGAGTTGAGGATGTGGTTTTCGACCACGCTATTGGCTAAGTAGTTTTTGGATCATGGGGTTTATAAGGTTTTTCCAATCTGCGAAGAATTTGTTTCCTTTGTCTCTGTCGACACTTTCACATGATTGGCTTCTTTAATTCGTCCGCCTAGCCAGTTTTTTACTTCAACGATTCCCGCGCAATCTGACCACTGGGTATCGTGTCCGTTTCTGCAGCGTCCTGCATGATCCCTGAGGCTTTTCCACGTTATTCATTAACCTTGATGGAGAGAGTGTGCTTCATTCGTGAATGCGTTGTCGCCGTATGTCATTCGCGTTCTTCTACATCTGACAGGTGGAATTTCGTGTTCTGAGTGACGGGATTTCTGGCTTCTTCTACGTATTAGTTTCCGCAGTCGAAAGGTAATTTGTAAATCCCATCTAGATAATTGCTGTTATCAGAGTTGGTCACAAAAGTACTAAGTTAATTGAGCTTTTATATATTAACTGTAATATTGTGTTTAGTCTTAAGTGATCGTAATGACTCGTCGCAAAAATTATGATATGGTAGAATTTTTCGAAATGTTACTTCTAGGATGCAGTATTGTAGATAGATTTGAAATAAGTAATTCTACGATTGATGGTATTATTTACGACCACAGCAGGGTAATTATTATTCGTTTTGTGTTGTGCATAAATAAACCGTTTGTAAGCATTTTTCAGTTTTCTGCATGAACACCAACGCATTACTCAATCTCTCTTGTGTAATATTAATGAAAATCTCCCTGTGAATATTACGCGACGTTGATATTAGACTGCAGATTTAGTTTATGATCGTTCGTGATGGCTGCTCGAGCTCATTTTGGTAGAATTCAATGAGTGAAGCATCGTAGACGAATCTGTAGATAATATAGACGAATTGTCTGCCTAAGTTCATGTACAATTTCACTGCTGTGAAAAAATTTACCTAGGATGCTCACAGAAAGCATTGCATTGATATCCAAGCAGAAAACAATATTCGCAATGAAGTTAGAGATATCCATCACTACTAAATACGATTTCGATGTACTTGAACTTCTCTACCTGCGAGTGCCTACAGAAAGGAAGGCTAAGCAACTGTTTCTTGCAAATCCAACCGGCAGAACGCCCAAGGGACGGCCAAGATTAACCTGGTGGAAATATATGAAAGGAGTCTGTTCCAGACTTCATTTGTTCCTTGCTGATGCTCAGACTCTGGCGTAGGATCGGAAACGCTGGATGCACTGTCCGCCGTGTCTGTCTCCACGACTTGAAAGGACAAGCTGTCATGGAGGATGAAGATGAAGTTAGAGAGTAGCTACAGAAATGTCCATAAATTGAACGTACGGTTTAATGAGCTCGCGTAGTGTAAATAAATATGTATGATACAGGTTTTGGGTATTGTACTCACAGAAGCTTTCGTTAGATTTATAACGTGACAAAACAAATCATGTGATTAATACAGAAGACCATATGCCAATTATTTAAACACCAGTTCCACGCTAAATAACTGCGTGCCGATTTAATGACCTCAAACAGTCGTCAAAATAGAATTGCAATCGGAAATTCTTAAGTCTCACATCGGTACCGAACTTCAAACTCAGAAATCAACTCACTGATATATAACCTAGGATGGAGGGAGATAAAATCAGATGCTTGAAGCACATGAGCACCGTCCGGCTGTACAAGTTCAAGGAGCGATGGCAGCACTGAACATTGACACCAACCACTGCTCTGTACCCAAACACCGTGCGCCAAAACGGCTGCGTCGAAATGCCATAAACCAAAAGAACCGCGCTAGGAAATAAAAGCAACATGAAAAGCGCTCTGATGCATAATTCATAAGTTACTCTGAAATAGACTCCAAATGACAGTGCAATAATGAGAACTGTGTTGTATTATGACATCGACATAGGCATTTTATAATGTTGAAAAAAAAGTCGTTCTTGGATACTAGAATCTATAGCGAGAAATCACGTTCTGTTCACATTCGCATTGCACGCCGACCTTTGGCTTCTCTTTCAAAATTTGCCTATCAGCGCTCTAAAAGTTGAGATATTTTAGTTATCTAGACTAGAAGTATGAACAAACTATACGTTATAAGCAAAGTTTAGCTGTACTACAATAATTTAGATTTGTAAACACATTTTACCTGTCATACAGCGACACATAATAACATATCTGTTCAGATGTGAAGGTGGGTTTCCATCAAAAGCATTCAACTTTTGGATGAACAGCGGAATCCCTAGCGGAGGGCCATTCGGCAGCGGCATAGGATGCCAGCCCTACCAGATAGGCTCTCAGTGGTCTGACAGTTCTGCAACTCCACCGTGTATTCAGCACTGCATGACAGACTTCAGCTTGCCTTTGGAGAAAGACAAATATTACGGTGATATACAACTGTTTTGTAACTTAAATGAGTTTATATGTTTCAGCTCTGAGTTCATACGTGATCGTCGGCGACGACAAGCACTACATGCAAGAGATATACGAAAATGGTCCAGTCGTGACTACGTTCACTGTTTACGAAGATTTTTACTACTACCAATCTGGTACAAGCTTCCATCATTTAATTGCGGCATCAAATGGCAAATTCATTCATTAAAAAAGGAAAGGGAGCTAGCAGACCCAGTTTCGAACCACATGAAAATACCTATTACAGAATTATTATTATTTAGGGT
>UZAM01007546.1:16685-28479 GCA_900618415.1 Soboliphyme baturini
TCTTTATGAAAGGCAACATCTACAGTCACGAGGCATGGGGTGTGTAACCTCTTGCTTTTTCACCACATATAATACATTACCTCAGAAGCATGAAAGTAAAATAGGATTTTTGCTCCCGAGTCAGCGTCCTGCTGATCGAAATCCTCTAGCAACAGCGGGGAAATGTGCTGGCTGTTTCGATTACTGCATAAAAACAGTCATTCTTGCCATAGCCCTACTTCTGCTACGGTCGAGTTAGCTATCAAATAAGTGACTTTAGTCATTATGTGGTAACTAACATATTAAATCTGAGACATGTCTTAATCCACTTGGCCTCACATGCCAACCATCCTAACATCATTATATCCGTAACAACTTGATTAGTTAGCTACTTGTTAAGAGATGGGGACAAGAAATTCATACAAGGGATTCTGTATCGTCGTCTATTCAGAAGGCAAAAGATACGATCAACGTACAATGCTACGTCTTTCAGTATAGTCTCTAGCGGCTAATTATTTTGGGCGTCATTCACCCCTCGGAGTCTTCCTTTCGTTCTCGATCCGATATTCGAACATACAGTATTATTTTCTTCAGACAAACGTCATTTCTTTCTTAGCGGGACCAGAATGCCGTAGTTTCTGCCTTTGTAGACCATCTTCATGGTATCTGAAGATAAAATAAACAGTTGTTGTGACTGATTAGTTCTCTCATGTCTGGAAATGGGAAAAGACCGCAGACAAACATGTGTTTAAGAGAGAGAACGAAGACATGTCGTGACAGATGCCTATAATTCTAGCCACCAGGAAGGAAAGAGTCGTCGGATCACGTGCCACAGAGTCCTATTCGACATTGTGGTGTGTCGATCTAGCGTCCACTTCAAGAATAGAAGAAATTCTGATCGACAAAGTTGTAAAATGAGGGGATTCTTCACTGCTCTCAACTTAGAATGCAAACAGACGCAAATGTTTGCTTTTCGAACTCCTCGAATATCGAATACTTCAATCATCAAGTAAACTTACGCCTTAAGCTACTTTACTTGTTATTTTATAACGTTAACCGGTTTTATAACGATCTTTTCCTACGTTTACTTCCGTTATAAACAATAGCTGTTATTTTTCGGGTCATAAGAAGAGGTGCTAATTACGTCATTCAACGAAATGAACTCAAACTCCATATCTTCCTCTTTGTTCCGACGTTTGAATACCTAGACATTTTTCGTTAGAGCGTGCAAAACTATAAAATCGTCGTATACATTCGTCTTTCCGCAGTTGGGACGTCGTTCAGACATATAGAACGTGAGAAAATGATTGTGTGTAGTTGCTTATGCGCTACATTACGCGTGTATATGTTTGCGTTGATGGTATTTGGATGTTTGTTGTTTTTCTGGCCGGTCCAAAACCAGAAATAAATGCTATAGGAAATCCCTTCCGTCTCTGCGTATAGGAAATCAACGACCTCCATAAATTTATGGCAATTTTCGGGCCTCTAAACGTCGCACGGCGCAGATGAAGAAAAACGGCCGACAGATCGGATCAGAAACAAATCAACAACTCAGAACGACCGCCGCGTTCGCAGATCTAATGTCATCGGCAATTGGAAAAACAAAACAAGACTTGACAGGAGACCTCACAGCTGGAAGCTTTTTATCTTCGAAAATGCTGGCATTCCAAAGCCAAAGTCGCAATAAAAAATTATATGACAAACAAAACAAAGCTCGAAGAAGAAAATGTTTAAAGGGAGAAGGATACTAAATAAACGGCACTTCAGAAGAGTCCTTTAACTAGGGATCATCAACGACGGTCAAATATGGGTTCGGTTGAGAAAGGCGAGTTGCTGTCAGAGTTAAGTACAATTTGATTACTGCTTCCAGAATAAGGGCATCGAATGTTAGTACGTATACACGTGAATATTGTTGTTTTTGTTATTGTAATCGACATCTACTCGGGCAGAACAAAATTTCAGCAGCGTAGTTACCCAGATGATCGGTTTGGTCTAGTAGATGATACCTTGGTTGTTTCAGTAAACATCTGAATAATTCATGCTGTGCTTATCGCAAACAGAAAGCCCGCCATTACGTCAGGAAACGAATTTTCACTCATACATGCTGAATGGTCAAAATGAAACTAAGAACAAAGACAGGGCCGAACGCCAAGGCGTTCACAGCAATCCACGACCACAAGCAAGTGCCGGGGGTTGAACGATCGAGACAGAACACCCGTCGACAACGTCTCAGCTTTAGTGATAGCCTTGCTACACATGATAATGAAAGCTGACACGTGACAAATACAAGATACGCCGTTACAGCTACAGCGACGATAGTTCCCAGTGAAAGCATAGTTCAAACAGACTCTCAAAGTTCATCGTCAAAACAGCATTTTAAAGCGGTCATAAATCATTCATGCGAGTCCATTTTTTAAACTATCTACAACACAACTTAGTATCTATTTTTAACCCACTCATAAAACCTTAATATCGTCCAAGATGCTTGAAACATTTCTAAACCATTTAGAATATGGAACACAGGAACGCCAACGTAACTGGGAATAGAAGGCAGATTTGACACGAGTCGAACTCTGCTACCGTAGATTTTACCACTCACAGGGTACAAGGGTACAGCACAGTACAAAACTAGAGGGAAGAACATTTGGCTCGAAGAAAATTACAAGGGAATCACAAAGCATGTGCAACAAAAATACCTGTCCATGATGATCAACAACTGTCTTCGACGCAATGGTCGATGACAGTCCACCGATTTATTCAGCCATTCATTTTAAAAGCTGGATATTCATTCCAATCAGAACAAGTTCTAGACCTGTACCCAGACTGAATCGTCTGTCATTACCCGTGAGGGTAGTAGAAAATGAGCTTCAGTGTCCCGTGATTTCACAGAACCAAACATGCTGCATGCGGTCCACAGATGATGCATCTAGCTTTTCTTTTCGAATGTACCCCTGAACCTCAAGTGGTAGTTAATTATTAACCGGACAGCCTTGTTGTTTTTTCAAACAAAGATTAAAATTGACAAGATAAGACAAACAGAAATCAGGGCCTTTTATTTATCTGCACACTACCTAAGTTGTGTTTAAGTCGACTTTCATCCTTCCCTCACCTATGGTTATGAATCGTTGGCCATGACTGAAAAACTGCGGTCACGGGTACAAGCGGCTGAAACGAGCTTTTCTGAGACAAATTCCTGGGCTCACGCGGGGAAATACCAAGACTACCTTGGTGTTCTGAAACTTCCTATGAAGATTTCGATATCAGCGATAGTTTGGGCAAGTTTCATGAATGTTTTGAGAGAGTACATGCTCAACCGATGACGGACCGAAGACCCTGGACAGCCAAGAATGACCAGGAACAAGTGCCTCGACGAACTCTTCGCTAGACTCGGGTTATCTTTTGCCAATCCTCATAGGTAGATTCAGAATTGAGAACGTTCGGACACAGCGTGACGTTGATGTTTCCGAGACCCGAAAAGATAAGCGGTGATCGAAATCGACTGAGTGATCGATACCCACCAATTATCTATCAATTTTTATGAATTCCTATTGTCTTGGGCAGTGACGGTTTATGAATATGACCTTTACTTCATTATCCCGATACCAATAAGTACTGATACTCAGAACTGTTCTTAAATTTGCAGAGATTACACCTGATAGCTTACACTTGAGTCCTCACCAGAAATTGAAATCCTAAATATACTAGAGTTGTTTTGTCATCGTAATCTCTAAACGCTTTCCAAACTTGCTAGCTACTTAAGTCTTGTGATATTTGCTTATTTCTAGCACCGACAAGCCGTTCTGATGACGTCATCCAGCTTTCCATCTACCGTCAAATTCCAGCTTTCTAACATCCAATGCGGAAACGTTCATTCGTCACGCTCAGGGTTAGGACAGCGGCTTTCGTGGTAAAAAATTGTTCTTCCAACTACGATCACTGATCGCTCGAGATTAGAACCTGTCAATCAATGCCCGAATGCACAGTTTACCTGAAAGCCGATGCAGTAATTCAAGCAAAAAACGAGACTCTAAAGCCAAGTAAAATAAAGGAAGATGAAAAACCACCATACAGCTGTTGAAAAACTAAATTTGCAGGCCTTACTGAGCGAAAATTCATCAAACAGCCGGTGAAAGCCGCCGCACGACGGCGGCTTAGATTTAATGAGATTTCATTGGCTGCCAGTCAGGCGCAAGATAACTTTATAAACTCTGCTCCCTTCGCTTTACGTTTTAAGGAAGGTTACTAAACGAATTCTGAGGTTTTACGATGCTGCAGTCATTCTGAAACAAAATCCTGCGGCGTTGTCAGCTTCAACAACCAAACTGCAAGACGAAGAAGAACAAGTCCCCTGTACTAGCGTGCAGTAGTACTTTCTCTCAAAGTATCGAACCAGTCATACCATGAACTTCGAGCGAATAACACCTTGTTGCCTAAATAGTGGCTTGATGATACGGTGCCGAAGAGTCGGCTTTGAACTCTGGAGATGCGCATTCGATACTGCAGGAGAGCAAGTTTCATACGGTTGGAATTTAACATACACTGTTTCAGATTGGAGCTGCTTGATGGGTAGAGTGTTCAACTCGAAACCAAGAAGTCCCGAATCGCCTGTCTTCCTTCCAAGACTGATAAATAAGCACCACTCTGTCGGAAGGAGACTGAAGACTACGTATTGCTGCCGACCTGCTTTTACAATACGGCATTCCCGGCTAATGACACGAAAATGTGCATCAGCTTTCCCAGCGTTAACTGCATGAAATGCAGAGCATCAGAATGACCCAATAATGAAAATGCAAAAAAAGATGAATGTTCCAACGGTTACTAACTTTCTTTTTCCTTCGTTTTTGCTGTCTAAAACTCACATTAACAACAAGGAGGTTCAAAACATGTTGTTAGGATACAACGAGCAAAAAAGCATGTTAGGACGAAAGGCTTTTAAACGCTTCATTTAAGCCATCGCTTAAGTTCTCAATTCTGGGCATAACGGTATACATGATTGAATACAATAACCGAAGACCCGCTGACCAACTGTTAAACGAAAAAAATCTGGCCAATGATAAAACGTACTTGAAACTCAATTCAACTTGCGAGAACATCAGCTATTAACCGCGGTTTCCTGAGAAACTATTTTTTGAGGAATAGCATTAGTGATGTTCATTCACGTAAAATGGACTATATCCTGCGCGAAAGGAATGAATCCATGCCATCAGCGAGAAACGCATTTTAAAGGCAGAATCGACAGCAGCTAAGTGACAAGCACTGCTGAGTTTCCCATTTCCTTTCCACACGGTAATACTCATTTATCAACCTCGAAAGGAAGAATGGCGATCGGCACTGGAACCCTAGGTTGTTCAACCCGAATCCGACGCTCTACCGACTGATCAACTCCTGTCTCGTGCAATCAGGCTAAACTCGATACGCAGTGACAGCCGAAATTTGCATCTGAAAATCTTCATAAAAAGCATGAAGTACAAGTATTCAAAACCTTTTTGACACACAGTTACGGCACTCAAACCTAAAACAATGACAGCAAGGTTTTACTTATCATTCTACGCGTTCGTTATCGAAACCTGTAGCATAATAAGACCTTGTTGTAAATAAGTAGTAAGTCGATAGTTGTATGGGCAGCAAGTAATATAAGCAAAAGTCGAAAAAATACTCTTAAGAAGTATGAGAGTATTTCAGAAAGAATAAAGTAGTTCAGACAAAGCAATTGTTCACGAGTTGGCTTCTGATATGTTTAACTAATGTGTGTACGATGTATATACGTTATGCTGTGATTACTAAATCATTTTAATACACTGTTTTGCCAGAAACTCAGATGGGTACTGTCGGATCTTCAGACGCCTGAAATTTGCGTCAGGCCTTCGCGACAAGGTGCCTCAGCGTAATATTTGGTATGTTATCATATGCCCTGATCACTGATCATGAAGTAAACGCGAATCGAGCGCTATGGGACACTTAAACGCAGTAGTAAAACATGTATGTTCCTGGCATGCAGGGACAATGAGATGAATTCTTCACCTGAAATCATGATACAGGGAAGAGCAGCGATTGTTAACATACATCTAGGCATTAGGCCATATTTTCAATGCAAGCAAGGTCATCTGAATCGAATCACCTCACAAACGTATGTCAACAGAACTATGAGGGCAAGAAATCTCACGCTCAGATAAGTATGAAGGATTCACAGCGAATCGTGTGGTTCATCATAATGCGAAACGAAAACTAACGAAGACAGTCGTTGTCAAACAAGGGTGTAACGAGGATAGCTAAAGCAGCCAGTGTCAGATCGGGTCGGATGGCAAAACGGTATTCTTCGACCCCTGTTCAAACTACGCCACCGCATATCACATTCATATGTACATGAGTTGTTGAAAATGATGAAAATAACAACTGAAAAGTTCGCCGTTTTCCGCCTTAATTGTAGTCTTTGTGTGCGAACGCGGCATTCGTTTGATCACAAATAAACGGACACTGATAAAAGCGATGGCATTAGAAACGCCCATTGAGAAGTTGCTGCGAAGAAGTCAGCGTTCCGGCAGCCGGCCATAAAGCCAACAAGGGCGATGTTTGTCGACGGCGCGGATCAGCGTAATTCCGCTATTCATAAAAAAGAATCATTTTTACAACCGACCGCCGAAGACGAAAATCGCATGTGAAAGCGAAATCGGTCCAAGTGAACCGCACAACATATTAACTGCGCCGATCTCAGCTGCAAGTGCTTCAAATCCAGTTGCTTTAGCTCTATTTTTTGACGGCCGTGACGATGGATACGGCTAAGACGAGATACGAAACGGCTTTGCCATTTAAAGAAACAAGCAGCCTTAGAAAAACACTGACACTGTACCGTCATTTGCACTTTGCCTCCCCCGGTGATGTTACGGTCTATGTAGCGAAATGCATCGGCAATAAGCTGTTGTACCATCAGTTGCATTTGGTGCCCTGAACCATGAATTGTTTAAACACCTATCTTTATAACTATGGGCCGAGAATCGAAAGCCTGAGTTATTATTCAGACAAACTCTGTTGACGAGAATTTGCACCATCGATCTCATCTTCTAAATTTATATCATCCTTGTTGGAGGAGGTGAGGACGAACATCAAAAGATTAAGCGTCTCTAATCCCTTACTAAATCAGTACTACTCACTTTCCCAAACTTAAGTACGATAATTTTGCTTTTTATGAGAATGTCCTTAAAGGCAGACCTAAAATGTCTATGAAAACGGTCAGTGAACAAAGCAAACGGACGAGAAGACGCATATCTTGGCTAAGCTGATGTTCAAACTTTACTAGGTTTAGATAGAGGTTGAAACATCAACAAATGGGGAAGAGATAATGACACCGCAGAAAGTTTTGTATGCCAAACGTGTCATAAGTTTTTTTATTAATTGCAAATTCCCTTGAGAAAACAATGCAGCCCACTGAGCTTCGGTGCTACCTATCGAGAGAGGTTTATCAAGTCAACAACAGGGTCAATATTTCAGTTACGGTCATGCCAAAGTTTGTGAGACTTATGACCATGTTTTAAGATGCGCATGTTTCACACCCGCTATTATCCTTGACCTACATGACAGCTGACTCAGTCAAACGCAGCTGTAACCCGTACAGTACGGAATCCTCTAGAAGAGTTCCGATCGACAAACTCAGGCCGTACGATGAGGAGAAAGACGATGAACAACGGAAGCAGCGCGTCGACCAGTCTTAATCGTTTATTAATTACCTAACTGAGAGATTAGTCACTATAGTGCTTAACTCACGGCCGGAATGTCGCATTTACAAATACCTGCAGGATAATCGACTTCTCAGACTTCGTCCTTTCGAGCCTTCATCATTAATCCTTGCTTGGAAGTGTGACAAAATGTTTTTATGGGTATATTCCAAAGGAAACGAAACACGCCACTCTAGTCAACCTGCTTCAAACTATGAATCCAAGAGTAACTACGAGAATGCTAATTGGAGTTCCACCCGCTACTTCAGCGTCGTTTCTGTTACGGCGCTCCGCTGCCACGTCGTCCTTGAAGACGGAACTCAAGTCTACCGGTGACAAGGGGACATGGAGTGAGACCCATAAAACTTTAAGTCTTTTGACATCGATAGTCGACCGAATGCCAAGATATTGATGATGATTCATGACAGGAATCAAAACGGGTTGGCGAAATGGCTGGGGGCAATAGCCAAATTAGATCAACGCTTCTACGAAAACTGCAGTTAGTTCCACTACATCACATCTGTCACCAGTCAGTGACCCGCACGGTAGAATAACTCATGCAGCAACCACCGTTCGTCTTTTCCTATCGCCGGCCGATTGTCAAGACAGTGCTATTAAGTGTGGAAGATGAATGAGTGCGCGTGCCGTACCGCCGCTGGTTGTCGTTGCCTTCGAAAGTAAATCGCTCGAATGACTAAAGCGATGAAGCAGGATCAATCGAACCATGAACGAATACCCATTTATGTCTCATTGTAGCGCTGTGCTCCTTCTGTACGACGATTTGCTCACGTTGTCCCCCTGTTTTGAATACAACAATCATCCTGCTGAAAGCAATCTTTTCCTGAATCTTGCATAAGTTTTGAATGACACGGGTTCTCAGACGATCGTCAGTAACTCGAAAGGGAAAACCATGACAACATCTAAGACTGTGAGATAAAGCAAAGACGGCAACAACCAAACGAAAATGAGTCCACGCAACTCAGCCTCATAACTCGTAGCTTCATCGCCACTGAAACGAATGTTGCACGTGCTCGACAGACAAATCAATCTATTGCCACATCCGTATCATCGACTTGTAACGATGAGAAAAACCAGTTGCTGGCGTCAATCGTTCGTGAACGATGCTCGGCCAGACAAGGTGGCCTGCTTGTAATGAAACCATTTCGACTCCATGCCTATGAGTGACATTCTTGGTAGAAGCGCTTTCTATCGAGTATGCAACCGAAAGATTATCGTTTAACTATCCTCCGTTAAATATTCTGTTCCCAACAGGGTCATATATTCCATCTTTTCCAACACGTTTGAAAATTTTCTCGGAATAGCGCTTCGACCAATTACTCCTTTTCGGTAGACGGCTTGGAGAGAGTTGTTATAACAAAGAAGCAAGAATGTTACGATTCAACCATGTACAACTGTGCCGGCTTCAATGCACAATGTTGGTTAAATGACAACACGTTGCTGAGATTACAAAAAACAAGTAAGCCCTTAAGACAAACTAATTAAGTGCAAGCCTCATCACTCCAGCCGAGGAGCTTCTTTTGTGAAGGGGAGCCGAAACAATACAAACGTCGTTTAAGAAGAACAAGACAGAGGCAGATCTGACTTCGAAGAAAAGTATTATATTCTATTTCATTATGCAGTAATCAGTGGCTCAGAGCAAAAGTGCTGAAAAACTGTCAATACAGCGGACGTTCTGTTAATGCAAACGACATAAGGTTACGATCTCAACAAGAGGCAAAACAACATACAAACTTCGGTCAGCTTCGGTTGCATAACAAAAAATTCCAGTTTGATATTGCTGCTTTCAAGAAGATAACTTAGGATATGGCATAAGCCATTGATGGAAACAAAATCTTTGCTGTTTGTCCGAAATGCACCTCAGAATTCTCAATCAGATTCTGTTTTCCGCTAGGGCCTGTAATGTTATAACCTTTAACTAGTATTAGAAACTGTTAGCTAACGTAAACACGTCGAACAGACAGTTCGAAAAATCTAATACTCGTGTATTTGATTCGTTAATGCGCTATCAACATATCATGAGCGAACTTCAAGCCAGTTAATCATGTGTCCAGTGGTAATAATCACTGACGAGGCCAGAAAGAAACGCAAGGGATAGATTATGATTTAAATGTCACCTACCTTCCATGGCATTCGTAGAGAAGAAAGCCAAATTGGCCGTTTCCAGAGGATTGACACTTGTAAATTCAGTGCTACGGCTCTGGGGTTCTGATTCGCCGGTCAAAGATGAATTGTCCACCTGAAAAAACAAAATTGGTATCATGAGAGAGTTTTACTTTCCTTTTTCTGAGACGACGGCAACTACCTTCAAGCCGAACGAACTGATGAGGCGAATATCGGCCGGAATACGGTCTCCGCCCTTCACCTCAATGACGTCTCCCATCACCAAGTTCTCAGTTGGACTTTCGACCAACTTTCCGTCACGCCAAACTCTGGCAAACTGTCAAAATTCAAAAGTAGACGACGGCAGCACCGGAAATCAAACAACGCTGAAGTACCTGAGGCACAAGGTGCTTAAATGACTCCATAATCTTTTCACTCTTCGCCTCTTGGTAATACTGAAAGCATCCGGTAATGACGACGACCGATGCCAAGACGATGCCGAGGTAAAGCTGAAAAAGTGCCGGAAATGGAATCGAAGCAACATAATAAACAAAACGTTATGGAAACCCTATGCAACTTTTACTACAAGTTTCAGCGACAACACGCGGCAGTGAAAAATTAATTGATTCAGCCCTTGCGGTACAAGGTTAGAATTGTTTTTAAGAGATAAAGTGTAGAGGATGTTTGATTAAAGGACAAATCAATCCACTAGGGAATAAGGAAGACCAAGAGGAGCTACGAGTGACCTGAGGAAAAAGCACCGAAGAAGCAAATATGACATATGGTGATTGTGATATACGCGTCAAGCATCACGAGCACTGACCACAGATTTTAAGATGTGCAATATGGAACCCTGAGATCCACGTCGTTGGGACAAATGAGGTAAGGACAAGATTCGCACTGGGGAGGGAACATTCTGCGCAGAGAACATGATATTCGTAGTATGGGAAGATGCGTTCATAAAATTTAGTTAGAAAATATTTAGAGAAGTTTTCGCGCCCCTTGAAGCTATGCGCAAAAATGATGCAAGACTGAAAACAAAGGTGTAGCCTACAAAGAATAAAGTTGGTTACATGTCACAGGAGTCAAAGACAGAAGCCATATTCGAAGTCAGGGGTACGGTGGCACAGTGACAAACCGTTCGGCCTTGAACTCCGGGGGCGACAGGTTTGAATCCGATAAAAGGGACTATGTATGTCTTAACTGCGAATGGAATTAACGTGATGCTGTTTCAGTGTAACCAATTAAGAAACGTGCGGCAAGTCGCTGATTTGGGAATTACAGCGTATAGCATAGTATATTGTTGTGGTCATACCAAGAGGGACGAGGTGTACAGCCCTGACGGCAGTATTTCGCTTTGATCCACCTGGGCGCTGACGATCCAGCACAATAATCAGAATAAAATGTAACGCCGCAAAAAAGTCCAAATTTTACTTCGCAAATACAGAAGCGAGAGCGAATCTGCTAAGAAATCTATTAATCAACAAATACCAGAAAAGGCATGTGATCGTCCACAAGGTAGACTTAGGCAATCAATTGGGTGAGCAAAATCTGATATACTGAAGAATATGTATGAAATAAATCCGATAAGCAACGCCATCTCATAGACGACTTTTCGAATTTTGAACTTAATACCTGCTGACGAGAGTGGCAAGATCTATCAGATAAAATCCAGCGAAAGGAAGAAAGAGCACAATATATAAATCGATAGAGCATTGATGGGAATGAACAACAGACTTATGGAGGCGGAATGCCAGAATACCGATTAAACTTCAGTTAATAAAGCACTAAAGTGGGCGGAGGCCTTGATGATTAAGTACCAGTACAACAGCACACCGTGACTAAGGAATCTGATAATCCATTGGCTGGAGGCGATAACTGTCCCTTGTAAAGTTTTTATTTAAATAATGAACAGCGAATAAAGGAAGGTGTGCTTTCATGTAGATTAAACATTATGATAACTATAATTAAAAACATCAAAGGAA
>UZAM01007551.1:6032-20115 GCA_900618415.1 Soboliphyme baturini
GAGACATTGATTCTGTTCGGTGTCTTCTTTCGCCGTCTGCTTGAATTTGTCGGCGACCGTTCATCTTTCGCAATTTGACAGGTCAACGAACATTTTGCTTCTCATCTGTAAAGCTTCTAGCAATTACACAGCAACTTATAAACTGAGCCAAGGTAATTCCAGTTTCAATTACAAGACTGCAATTAATGACATACGGTCGGAAACAACGACGTGATTTGCCATCCAATAAACCTATATATCTTGCACAGTGTTAAATATAACCATGCTTTTTGTGTAATAAACGACTCGAACTACATGGATGTACACCAATCGCCCATTCAGAGAGTAGGCGGATGAAAACCTAATTCCAGCTGAAATCTGCCAATTTTGAGGTATTCCCACAAAGCGAATGATGTTCAGGTGTGATGCCGTTCATGCCCTGTCGCCCAGGTCTTCTTCGTGACTAGAAGTTCCCGCCGCTTCTTCTAACGTGGTCAAAATAACGTAGTTTTCGTTCCCGTATGTTTTGGAATGGCAATGATTGATGTCAAAATAGTTTTAAAACAATATCGATAAAATGCAGGGGCAAAAATAGTACAGAATAAATTATTATTTGCCTAAGTGTACGAACAAGAGGGAAACTGGGTGCAAAAATTCCGTATAAATAGCTGAAATTACGCGCATTTATCTTATTGTCAGTATTGCTAACAGCAAAAACACAAAACGTACCCTGCAGAGCAGATCACATTTAACATTATCCGGTACAGTGCTACCATATTTCAGTTCATTTTCAAGCTGCAGCAGTCGACTGGACACTTCGTCTACTTGCGCTATAGCAGCATTCAAGAAGTTCGACTCAGAGGAGGCGGCATTCATAAGAGCGGTATCCTTTTCATGTGACGCGCAGTTAAAGTAAACGCTGGGCACGCTAGGAGTGGCGTCAGTGGATGTACCTGCTAGATTTTGATCGAGGAGAATCTTCGAAAGTCGACAGAGACTATAAAGCGGTAGCGTAAAACGTTTTAACGGCACAACAAATAAACGGTAGCCAAGTACGCGGAGAGAAGTGAGACAGCCTCACGCATTTTCATGTTTAGTAAATCATTATCAGCGCGCTGACGTTCGGGACTCCGCGTGGAACTAAATGGCAAATGTAGAAGATACATCAGCAGAGCAAGAAAAAAGTCGATACCTTCCGTCCAATGTTATCTGTACTCGTGGAAAGCTTTTGGAAGTTTGGCTAGCCAAAATTGGCTCGGCCTCGACAACCTGTTCGTCCCGGTCAATATAGTCAAAACTGGAAACGGTTTCGTTCCACCAGCGACAAATGGCTGTATGTCTGAAAATCGAACGGCATGTGCAAAGCGCTGGACACCAAGCGAATGATGACAGGAGATATAAAAACGAGACAGAAAACAAAATGACAGCGATTACCGTGACTGACTCTTCTCACGATACAGCAAATCAGATGGTGCTGATAATGCCGTTGACGAGGCCATCATAAACGAATCACATGATTCGCAGTTACGCTGACCTAAAATCCCCAACGAAGTTTTAAAGCGATTAATATAGTCCTCAACAGCAATTTTCAAGGCGGTGAATTCGTTGCATAGGACTTCAGAAACTTCTTCTGCGTGATGACTTAAACTTAATAAATTCATGACACAGTGGTCTAAGCACACGCATTAGATATCGCGAACGGCAGCGACCAACGTTTAAATACCTTCCTTCGCGCCCCTGAGTTGCAGTTGGTTACGTCTAGCACGGTGAACACTGCCTACTCCTCTGCTGCCGCCAGTGACATTGTAAGAGGATGACCATTTGGTGGTGAACCGTGAACAAGCATTCGCCTCCATATCGCTAGCAAATGTATTGCTTAATGCACCTGAAAAAGCCTTCGATGCAATTACGACGCAAAACAACACGAACGAGCCGAACGTCATCAATGATCGCTGAAGAACGGTCGCATGCGCAGTTTTCGAAAACACAGATCCAGCACTTTCGTCAGCACAACCACTAAAAGTTGACAAACGTGGATACTATCTAAAACGCAGCAGTCCGGGATGAACAACCTCCAGTCATTCTAAAAAACGAGAAAGAGGAGACGCAGCCTAGTGAGATTCAGGATCGCTTTATTTAAAGTAACGGTAAAGATAACATTTTCATCAAATTTGGGAAGTGCATGGAACGGTATTTATCAGATCTCAAGTGAATAATGCCATTTTTCATGTTTCATTCCTCACTTAACACCGCCAGGATTTTTTTCGGGCAAACCGGACTTGTAACTTACGGATAGATGGGAGATGGTCTGATGAACGGACTTCTTCATCCCTTCTTCTGAGTTTAAGGTGGTGAGGTTTTAGGAGGCGGGTGAGTGACATCGTAATTATGTTTGCAAAAACATCTTACCGCATATGTATGATACTTAAGTGCAAAGCATGTACACGAATAAACATAAAAACTTTTATATACTGTTATAGTCACGTAATTAAGAAACGAATGAAAATATCAAGGAGTATACATATGCAAAATATCCAATAGTCTGATCCAGAAGATATTCCCGCCTCATCATCAGCCTCATTTTAGAGCTATGCGTTTTTCCCTCATATTACGATTTCCGCAAACTAATTATTCGCCGAAGGACACCTGTAATGTGCTATCCAACGGTTTCCAGAAGACATGTATCGTGGAAAAGCTGTTAATGATGAAAAAACCACTTTGGTAGAACGAGTTCAAAGCGACTTGTCTACGTCAAGTCAAACATAAATCACTGATGGGACGCCCACACGAAACAATCTGGCCAAAAATGCTAGCGAAGTGCAAACCAAGGGGCACGCGCTGCTTCGACGTGTCATGGCTCACAGATCAGCACGATTCCAATACAGGCTGTATGTTAATTGAGCTTACTGAAGCAATCTTTGCGCACCGCGTCTTTAGCTGATCGCGTCGAGGCGAAGTCCGAGGACGAGAGAACGCCATTCTGGAGCCAACAGTTTTTCAAGTGCACCAGGTGAATGACCATCTGACGCGGTTGCAGATGCAGCACGCTCGTCTTGTACTCGACATCGCCGATAAACGACGGTAAGCACGCGCTGTCCTGGGCAACGATCTCAAAGCGTGTGCACCAGACGTTCGACGACACGACAGCCAACTTCCGTATCTGTGAAAATGTCATAGGGTAGGTCGCTTCAGTTAAACTAACTGGTTTTGCTCAAGCCATAATCATTGTACCTGCTTGCAAGTCGACGAACCATTGTGCGTGATCAACGACCGTAACTGACGCCTGCTGCGCCTCCAAAACGAGTCCCGCTGTAGAACTTCCTGCTTCGGCGTTGTAAGCGCACGCGAACTCGAAGAAAAGTCTGGAAACGACATGCAGTTTCAGCGGAAACAAATCCTCAACGAAAACATGCTCGACGAATCAAGTCAGAGTACAGCATTTGTTAACTTTTAAAACAAAACAGTTAAGTTTAACTTCACATATTATTCAAAGTTCTCAATGATTCAACAGTGAGATTTGCAATAACAATCGCTTCGAAAACGCTTAGTCGCGAATTCAGTTGGTCGCTACTACAGCTGGGTCGGCGAATATCGGTCGATCGAAATATATTCGGTTCATTTGTTGAAAAAAGTTAGAAAGCTACAGAGCACATCCCCAGACTGCGCAGAGTGAAACAACGCTCAGATATGAGTGTTTGCTGAAAAATAAACAACAAACCTGACAAACATACAACTTCCAACATGATAATACAAGTGAGATAAGGGGTGGTGACTTAGTGACTAGCAAGGTTGGCTGTAAAGAATACGTAGGGCCAGATGACAACACTGTCACGCGGTTGGCGAATACACGCTTCCATTACATAGTCATGTTGCCAAACATCAGGAAGTAACATTCGGTTCAAACCCTGTCAAAAACTGCTCTGTTATTGTTCTGAAACCGTTATCGGTATTTCTGTTTAAAGGGTGGCATTTGTGCTCACTTCCTCAGTTATCAGGCAGGTCAAGTCTACTAGCTGCCGTAAGGCGCACGCACCTGACTGCAAGTTGCTGAAGTCATGGCCACAACTTAATGTTGTTCCCATCATTATTGTTTGAAGGCCGCAGATCAATGGTTAGGGGAACGAAATGAGGCAAAAGGTTTCAATCATAGATCAGAGCTTCGAACAACATCGACAATGTCCAGTATCAAAATCATGTGCTGCAATCATAGAGACTGCAATAATAAAAAGTACAAATGTTAACCGAAACACCAAAGAATCATTAGAATTTCTCGACCTATTTTCTGCCCTCACTCTTTAAGATTTCCTTCTTGCCACATGCAGCTGCTTTTAGCATGTGTCGAATACAGTTCGAGCATCAGAGCTGCTCAGACTATTGATACATGGCCTGAGTGAAATGGCGCCTCATGGAAGAGATCTCTGGACAGAGGAGTGGGCCTAAGTCTTGACTCCTCTATCGTTTCAAGATGCCCTGAATCAAACAAGTAGTTCAATGTGGAGTAGGTTATTGCATTTTTCAATATAAGGTTTCCAGTTGCTTCCTGCAAGCTGTGACCAGCTGCGCAACCTTCCGGCTTGTGCCATCTGCTTCCTTGTGCCATCTACCTCCTTTCTACTGCCCCTGTGCGTCAAAGCACGACATCTAGATGCAGATACGGCTATCGAAGCACTATCGCGTATCCTGACAAGCCACAACAACATATGCACAAGAATATACTAAGACAAAAAGGTGATATTAAGTGTACGTAACAGAATACCTACAGAACTGTCACAGAGTCAAAATGTCGAAATCTGCACAAGTCAAAATGCGTATAGCAGACTCTACATAAGCGCTGGTTATTGAAAACACGGAAGAGGCGTCAGAACAGATGTTCGAAACAACCGTTTATATCAGTCTTGCTCATGACTAGCATGAATTGGCTGCTGTTGATGTGATCATCAGGTTGAAACGTTTGTAAAATCAGAACGTCTTTGAACTATACTGTCCGCTGTATTCGCCGCGTTGCAACAATTTTGCTATAAGGCTCAAGCTAATGCATCGTAGAACGAACAATTCCGCTCCGCAAGAGAACCAGCCTCCCCCTCGTTCTTTCACATTGTATGCTTGGCTCACGATTGGCATATGCTGTTTCGGCTCTCAAACAAGAAGTTCGCAGGCTAGAGTAAATGGTTTATGGTCAACCAGTTTGAACAATAGTGCTGGTGATGCTGCTATTTAACCCTAATTATGCATCGATGTCAACGGCAGTTGCATACAGTTCAACCGTCGTTTTGATACATCGTTAGAACAACTGTATCCACGCCGTATTAACACTGTCCTGGCCGAGGAAAAGTGCCGACGGATTTTATGCTCTTATCTCAGTCGAAACAGTGAACAAGCTACTACAGGTACTTGAGGAAAGAGAGATCCACCTATTTAACTCTGATTAGATGGTGCCATCGCAGGAAATGATGGAGCCGAAATACTTAAACTGTTCGGCTCGCAGTGTTGCTACCCCTCTGTTCTATCAGTAGATCAGCTATACTGGATGGGTTCCTCAAAACGCTGGACTCATAACGCTTGCGCTAAGGCAGATGCTATGTAAGCCGAAGATAAGAACATCAGATCATTGGCTTAAATTGGAAGTTGGCTGTTTGAAGCTGATCACTTTCGTGCAATATTTACTTGATTCGCCTTGTGATTTATAATATTCTAACGTGATGACAAAGAACAGATAACAAACAAATACAGTAACTAACCGAACCTCAGCTACTACCTGGAATTCCAGTCGTGCAAATACGATCTGTGGAAACTGCCTATCTATCGAAATCCGAAGGACTTAAAAGTGGCCTAGACTGTGGAAGAAATAGAATATTCGATGATAAACTGTTGGTTTCTGATTAAAGAGAGACAACCTCCCATAATCAGAAGCATGGTTAGCCATCACAGAACATTCTTAACAGTAACAAGTGCCACATCGGTCACGTTTTGTTCATTAACAGAAACGCATACGAAAGATCCTAAAAAGCCTACTTTGCAGGCACAAGCTGATACTAATTGAACTCGACGTGGCCAAAACTATAAATCAGCCACACTGGCATGTGATCCTTAAGTAATATACATCTATGCAGTCAAAAAAAATACCAAGAACAAAAATTTCGAACTGGGGCCTCCATCGATTGATAAGATGCGCACGGAGCACGGGAATCAAGCCACCGACATGTTCATAACACAGTTCCCAGCCCTGTTGACCTTTTGACAGCGGTCGAATTGTGCAGTAGTAACGGAAGGCCACCTCTGTGCACACGGTTTGATAGATGGAATTCGTTTCGGGCACCTGGCCCTGCAAGAACAAAGGAATATAAAAAAAGTGCCATGATCGCATAAATAAATAACTAGCTGCAACACGCCGGGTATACCACAATAATAGTGATGTGCGGGACAGTAAAGAAGCATTGAGCGACTTTCAGTTAGCCAAGATAGATTCAAAGACACTGAATTTATGAGCAAAAACTTTCGGAACGTTCAGTTAATCTATAACATGTGACAGCGAAAACAGATCACTAGTGTTCATGAAGTTTTCTGCAAATATTAATAGATACAGGTATTTATACGCACATCCTCTCGATAAGGTCCCTCAGTGTGCTCTGCAGATAAATAAAGTGCGATTGAGGTAGTTTATCTCAGGGTAGCAACAAAAGACATCAGACAAGACATAGAAACAGACACAATTCGGTCATGCAAGTCCAGTAATGCGGGAGCCAAATCGTTTGCAGTAAAGAAGAAAAACCTGAGCAGTAGTTAAAAGCAGTTAAAACATCTGTCTTCAAGCCGGCCTGCACCAAACTTCATCTATGATTATGAGTGCATGGCACACAGATTTTCCTACGACGGACAGCTTGTGTAGGAGAAAGAACATGATTGAGAACATAAAAATCACTTAGAGAAACGCATACGTGTGAGCCACTCCATCTTCAAATCAAAGAATCACAATCGCGTTGTTTGGACATGCCTACGAGAATGATAAGAGAAGAAGTTCACAAAACGAACTCCTTCCGCAAAACCGCAAGGCAGGTTCACAGAGGACGACCGCAAAGGCTCCAGTATATCCAACATCTGACTTTGCTGCTCTTTGGAATTCAGCGAACGGACCTCCGGAAGAGATGAAAAGTCTCCACATCAAAACCCAGCAATGCAGAAGTTGGGCCGTAAAAATACACCCTGGAAGTGTGGATTAGCAAAAAAAGTGGAAACAGAAAAACAGCTAAATCTGTAACCGCCGCCTTATCATTTTTTTCATGACGAATGCGGTTTGAACTATCCTTCTTTAACTAAACATTTGGCGTGGCACTGTCTTTGCTCAATGTCATCAGTCAGCAGAGCCTTATCTGTGAAGGCAACATCTGCAGCTAGTAGGCAACGTAGCCTGCAATTTTCAACGTCCTCCCCACACAGTATTACTCGATCATTCATTTCAGAAGAACGGAAGATGAAAATAAAAAATTGTAAAATGATTTGTGCAGTTAAATGAAACATTAAGTTGATGCATTCTTGGCAGTTTTTTACCCTCGCAAAAACCTTTAGAGCTGAAAGGAGAACCAGAGCTTCTTGAAGCCCTTGGGATATTCCTTGAGAAATCTTAAACACCTATATTAATATTCGCATTTCTATGTAGTTTCTACGATACTGATGGTCCAACTGCAACAGATGCTTTTGGAAAGCTTTCCAATCTTATCTCAACGTAGCTACAACTTCATGTGCATTAACAAAGCACAGGAAAGCAGAAAAATTGAACAGCGTCTGATAGAGTTGCGGCTGATCAGACGATCAGACAACAAACATAAACGACAGCGAGGCTATGCTTGATTTAAGGCTATTTATTTACATCAAACAATGCTTTAAACTAAAGAAATGAAATGGTTTACAATAACCTTCTATTTTACCTATATGTCTTACCTTAAAATTAACAGTTAAATTTCGAATCATTAGAATAAAACTCTGATTGCTACTACTGTAGACAAAGTAGGGCTTCAAATCAACTGAGTAAAAACGAAAGTGATGAGGTAGGCACAAGGGAAAATGGCAATATGTTTCATTCCCTTGAAAACTAGATTACCGGAACCAATCGCTTCAAATACCTAAACAGTAATTATCAAAGGCGAAAGGAATTTCTAGTGTTTGTCAAGACTTGAAATAGTTGTTAGTAATACTGAAATACGGCACAAAAACAGTTTATTTAAATATATCGTTAAGGCGTTAATCTATCAAGCGATAAGCCAACCACTGTAATTCAACTGACACCTGTTTCGCGTTGTTTAAATAAACCATTTTATGCTGCATTTCTGGAGCAGAGAAATTATTTGGAAACGTTGCAAAAATATTTTGTCAATAAAGAGCATTATTTACAGGAAAAGTCAACAACTCCATGTCCTCAGTCAGTAAAATTCTCATTTGTAGCTTAGCGATAGTTACTTTGTTAAAAAATATATGCCATTTTAGCGTTTTCCTGCAGTTTTCAGAGCACTATTTTAAAGGTTCCCCAGCATTACAGAGTAACAAACTATGAGGCATTGTGCGCAACAAAATTGCATTACAAGTAACGTTCTTCGAAAAGAAATTAATCTCATGCTTCGACAGAACTATGAAATAATGCGTGATACAAATGATTACTGCATTCTACAAGAACGCAACCACGGAACTCGCTGCCCCGGAAGCAAACATTAAACATAAAGAAGCATTCTCCAGGAAGAGATAGAACCTCTTCACATTCTTTGCCGAAACGGTGAAGTTTGCTTTAAAGCAAACGTCTCCGCCCTTCCTCAAGTGGACATCATACATTTAAGCCATAAGTTCCGCAAAGGACAGGTGCACACGAAAAACGAACGTGTAGGCGGAAAGTGGTACCGCACTTTATACGAATACCAAACCATGAACACCGTGGTGCATTAACTACTGCTCGTTTACTTGCAGCACATGGGTATTCAGACTATGCACGAGACTGCGGCCATTCAGCGGAATCGGCAGACATTTAACGCGTTCGTTGCATTTGCCAACGGCCAGCCAAACGAGGTAGGAGACGGTCAACTGCAAGGATGGTATATGCCAAACGATGCGAGCCGTATGCACGTTGCCTCCAGCAGCGACAAAAATGTACGAGTCGTTCAGTGCCCAAGTGAACGCGGTAACTTTCACCTAAATCGGCAACGAATATGAATTGGGTTTAAACACAGATTCAACAATGCCAGAAACCAGAATCTAGTTCTGAATTTAAAAAACAGAAATCCAATGCGAGACTGGATCCAGTTTTTAACGAATCGCATAAGGGTACCAGTAATCTGGCAACTACTTTATCTTCCTGACCAATATGCTCTAGTTGGAATTTGACCATCAAACTAACTTTCTCAACTACTCATGGCATTCCATCTGAAATACATCTTGCAATATTTAATAATCATTTCGTCTGTATAAAACTTTTGCACTCTATTTTTAAACCGGACAAAAGAAAGTCCTGCTGAGACATCTCCTTCAGCTTATCCTCAAACCAAATGTCACTTCCTTTGCATAAATATTTTATTCACCAATATTCTGAAGCAGATAGCATGGTGAATATCAAGTAACAAAATAGAAAAATTGTGCTACATTTCTCGTTGCCCTCTTCCAATGTAATGCCTATAGCTCTATCATACTTTTAGTTTCGAAAAAGTCACAGCACAACTAAATATTGAAGTCCCAAACTCACATCATTTGCCAGCTGGTTGCAAAATTTATGAAACAAAATACGATTCACAGCAGCTTTATTAGTTAAGGATATAAGTTGTGGCAATGAAACAAGTTATAACATAGGCTAAAGTATATTGCAACTGTAAAAGCATAAGCATCACGAAGCTTGGACAAAGGCCTCGCAAACAGCATAATCACGCCAAAGCAGTACGATGTTCCTATCTCGGCCATTTGCAGGTCATCGACTTGCTATCCGGCTCTTGGCTGGTTACACTGAAGTACAGTAGGGTGAAACCTTTGCTCAATGCTTTTAGTGGTTAATATGAATATTCGACGCCGCGTTTAGAGTCAAGTATCTACTTTTAGCATGCAAAGCGAAACGAACTTTCCTCCACTGCCCCTATTAAACTTTGCCTTATTAAGCAACTCGAATGAAGCAGAACAAAACTACAGAAGAATCTCATTGAATGAAACAGATGAAGCTTAGGGTGAAACCCATATGGTCTCACTAAACCTGTAACAGGCTCATGAACGAGCACTAAAATAATATAACAAACATATAGGCTAATCGAAGACTTATACTAGCCAACATTTCACATGAATGGTTACGATGATAGACTTCTATTCCATCATTTACTTATCCAAAACTGTAACTGGTACTCCGCCCCTTACTCGTTATATTATTTCCAATACTTTGAAACAGAACATTTTCCTCTACCTTAAACACCAATTAATCAAACGGGATTAAAAGTTTGTTGTAAGAAAAGCACCGCTTTCCGCAATAGAGTATGCTGGGAACACAAAACAACAACAGACCTCGACAAAAACTAGGCTGTTTGCCCCACTAATTGTCATGATTGCAACGCTTGCAATGATAGTAATGAACGGCAGACAAAAACTCGCAAAAAACATAGCAGCTTTCAACCTTTTACAGTTGAAGACCACTCTACAACGGTAAAGCTTGCCACGACAACCTGTATATCATTAATGGCGGACAGATCAGAATCTTAGACCTGAACGCATTGACAGAACTACTGTTTAAATCTTAAAAAAAATTCGCTTTCATAAAAGTCTTTTAGTGTTGACAACAGTAATGATGAAATCAGACAATAAAGCTTCTCATTCAGCTGAAACTTCATAGTAATAAACTGACTACACAGCTATCTGTTCTCTGTTTATTTTCTCTTTTTTTTCAGCTCGCATTGTTTAATTTTAGCATGTTTTTTCTCTACTGGTGTACCCATGAACTACCCACCTCGATGTTCGCCTTCGATGTAACTCAGGCACATTACATTTCTTTGTCCAAATTCAACTGTCACGCTGAAAAAGGAACAGCGTGCCAGGGTTAGAAAAATTCCGCGGTAAATAAACTTGTTACTAGTTTCTGAGCTACATATCATTTCAATGCATGTTGCTTATCGAAGAAATGCATAAGGAATGCCGCAAAACTTACAAGTAAATGCGGCGAAATAGAAAATAACCTGTTTGGGTGCATGTTACCATCGACAAAGCTAACGGCGCTTAAACAACAACGTTGTACAGTTTTATGATACCAATCAGTTTGAAGGTTTGGCTCAAATTTATATCAGGCATTAATCATGTTCAGGCAGATTTTCATTAAGGATCAGTTCAGTTTCTATATCCCGCGATCACAGATATGCAAGCTACTGAACACAAAAAACAGCTCCATTTTGCGGTCTATGACCATTCGGTGCCGATCGATAGTTGTTAACAACGTGCAGTCTTCTGGCGCGAGTTTGAATATATATGATTTGACTGTAACATACAATCACCTCAATCAACTGTAATATCCAACTCACTATCCATATATATGTATATATGTAACTTTGGAAAGAAGCAAATAATAAAAATGTTCTAGCACATCGCAATGTTCTTGCGCAGTTATAGCGTGGAATCATGATATGAAACAGAAATATTGGAAATTCATCAATTTGACAATGGATTCGTCTTTTACTCTCAACGGGTTTGCCACTGATATGCAACATGACAATGTAAGACGCAACGGTCATCAAGTTAGGCATAATGAAGTTGTATAACTCGAAATTAATGACTCGTTTAATCCCACCGTCATAAAACAAAACTGTAATTCACTAATTTAACAGATATTTAGTATTGTACTCACCGAGAGATATATAAATAATGAACATCTGCTGAAAGACAGTCAAACTGGCGACCGAAATCTTAGAAATTCAGTAGTTTGACGAAAGTTTCTTACTGTACTCAAGGAGAGCTTCTAATGGAGACGTAATACGGTGGATTAGATGGAACAACTCATCGCGATGACTACATTTTAATGATGTAGATCTAAACTCCAGCCACAACAGGTTCACAATGACTATCGATCGGCGCCGAAACGGCTCCCGCCAAATCGTCCCAAACCGTCTATTTTGCACGCTATATGCTGAAGAAGTAATACTGAATAACGAAAGCGGAGAATGTTATAAACGAAAGACAGACTGCAAAGGTTTGTTCCACAAAGATGGGAGTTATTTCAGGCAAAGCCGGACAGAATACATGACTACCCGATACAACAAACACAGAAGAAACGTCAGTGAATTAGTGAAAGTGGAAGATAACTTGCTGCTGAAAACGCAATCACTGAACTACTTTGTTTCCATCGTACAAGTTAAGCGGGAAATGGCCGGCGAATTAAAAAATCGATCGCAAAAGGCCTGGATTAAATGCAGAGGCCAGCGGCGTGTTTAAACAAGAAAATGATCACCAAGCGAAAGGAAGGAGCAAACAGCACAGCAGGAAAACTATTACTGGGAATAAAACAGAAATTTGGGTTACCCTGGAAACATAACAACAGCTGTACTCCGACCACTGAGCAACAACTGAAAGTAGTAAACTCTTAAATTTTGACTCTTGGTCATTTAGATAGCTTTGATCACTTAAGCTGTCAACAGTTACCTTAACTCGTTCCGGAATGCGACTGGAATATATCTGATTGCCCTTATAGTTATATATTACAATGTATAAGCCGCTGCTGCCCCCGACATTACTGGAACCAGCAACAGCAAGGTAAACACCGTTCGACGACCACTGAAGCTGGGAAACTGAAACGAAAAATAAAACGAAGTTTGAGAGCTGAATAATAATAGCAACGTTACCTTCTATCTTCGGATTAAGCATAACGGGATCACAATCATCACAGCCATTCATTAAATAAATGCAGCCGTCCGCAAACAACAAGCTCACAGTGTACCGGCCGACGCCTAACAAAAACACAACACCTCGTTATTCAATCACCACAGCGAATACAGCGTGTCAAAACGAGTAAACAAAAATGCTTTCTCTAAATAAAGCACTGACAAAAAACAGGCCAAATGTGCATTACGCTCGCCCATTTCTCCGTTCTTCCAAATCAGTGACTTCACCAATCTGCGATCTATACACTGATATAAATGGTTTATTACAAACTGAAGTCCCTTTATATTCCCAATGCAGAAAAGTTCACACTCCATTCCGATTCACTGCGACGTAAAACAGGCATGCTATTCGTGAGTAACATTTTTTCGAACATTTCATCGAAATGAAACTGTAATCAATGCGCTGCTGCAATTACAATGCGTCCGAATACCCTACAGTAATGTCTAACCTGAAGTCTTACAACAGAGCCGAATGCGTCCGTCCTCTTCGTAGCTGGACCGCGACGTCTGTTTCGTTGAATAGTTTATAAATGTTTCATACATAATGCATCAGGCTGTTGGGGGACTGAGGCAGACTGCGAAAAGTCAGCGATCAGAACCTGCTCATTGCCCTTTGCCAGCCGGGAGCGTAGCAGCACAACAACGGCTGAAGAACGACGGAACGACGACGAAGATACCAGTCAGCAACAGAGACTCTACCCGCTCCGAACAGAGGAGGCAGATAATACGATGCCATTACAGGACGTAAAAAAGTTCCCCCCCCCCGCTCTACGAGAACAATACCACCAGTGGGAGCTTAAAGTCGGAAACTGGAACATATCCTCAGTGAGAGGAAAAGAGCATGAATTAGTTGATGAGGCCACGAAGTACCAACTCGACATTGTTGGACTCTCGTCAACAAAACGCCCAGGCTCTGGCCTCCTGAACCTCAATGGATGGAAGCTGCTCCACTCAGGCGTCGATATCACGACTCGCGCTCAGGCCGGTGTTGGCATTCTGGTAGAACGCAACCTTGCCGACAGAATTATCGATTGGAAGCCTGTCAATGGAAGGGCCTATCTTCCGACTGAAGCTACAACAGGCTAAATCGATGACCTTGGTACAGGTCTTGCGCCCAATTTGGAAGGAGAATATGATACCTTCCTTGAGGAAGTGCAGTGTGCTGTCTGAAGTGCCGAATACAGAGTCCCTCATACTGACGGGCGATTTTAATGCGCACGTCGGAGTAGACG
>UZAM01007552.1:4160-16595 GCA_900618415.1 Soboliphyme baturini
TAACCAGCGTTATTTTTCTTGACCAAGTGTACTGAATTGCAATGATACTGTTCTGCCTTACGCTACGTGTTACTTAAGCTAACAACAATTTTAGCATTGAATCTATGGTCTATGACGCTTTGACGCAGCCAATTGAGCGCATACCGCTTGGTTCTGCGGTCGTCGCATTGAATCTGTGTAACTGGACAGTGGTCAGTTGCGTCACCTGTTTGATTCAACTCCTCATATTATATATCAATGGGTGGTTGTCTGTGACTTAAATGCGATGCTGGTTTTAAACTGGGAAGGTCGTTTCTGTTTAATTTTATGACTCCATCTGGCGACTGTACGTGGTCGCTATATCAGCGCGCAGTCAACTGACCGGAAGTCAGAGTTTATATAACTGCAGGTGATCATCTGTATCAATTACTTAATTTATTCTCTCATGCTATATTTCGCTCGAAAGCTCCTTGTGAGCAGAATGTGAAACTTTAGTCATGGCAATCAGTTTTAAAGTTGACATTCTCGTCCGACGATTTTATACGGACCGTCAGTGGCCTCCGAAATGGGAAGAACTCTTAGAATGTCTGAAGGCATACTTCGGCGATGGAGAGAGCGTCCTGAGGAACCTCCTAGCCCTGAACAACTGCAGAGAGACTCGTCTAAATGGCACCAGAACTAGGATATTAATCTTTCGGTATGACGCGAAAGCTGTAAAGTTGCAAGGCGATTAAAATCGATGAAGTTCAATCTGAAACGTTTATTGCTTAGAAGAATGAGGTGTGTTGTGGCTAACCTGTACTTGTAAAATTGCAAAAGTACAGGTAAGAGACACTAATGGACTGGAGAATTGGGGTGGTAGTACCCCTGTTCACAAGGCAGACCAGAGTGAATGATTCAGTTATTGTGGCATTACCTTATTTAGTCTCCCGAGAAAAGTCTACAGAAAGGTGTTAAAATGGAGGTGCTGCGGAATGGCTGGCTCTAAAACCCAATAAAAGCAGCGTCGCCGCATGTCAGGCTGAAACACCTCTTACTAAATCTTTGACTTATGCCGCCTCATTGAATAATTGTGGGAATTCGCTCATCCGTTTTACAAATGCTTTGGTGACGTGGAAAAAATCTCTGACCAGATTTTGAGCAACAAGCCGTGGGCGTACCTGCAAAGAAATGGAATCGATGGCCACTTGCTACGGGCCACCCATTCACCATATGTTGACAGTAGTATTGTGTCAGAGCAAATGACGTTAAGTCGAGACCTTACGTTGTTAGCTGTGGTCTATGCCAATTGTGCATTTTGTCCCCTCCCCTGTACATGGATAGAATAGTTAGACTTAATGGGAGGAAGAAATCGATCAATGAGTTGGAATGGCCCGCGGCGTCTTTCCTAAACTAGCCCGAACCGTTGTGATTTAATTGCAGCTGAGTCTGAAGACCAAGATAACGGTGTTCAAGTCGATTTTCATCCCAGTGCTCATCAACGGGAAGAATTCTGGGCCATGACTGAAAAGTTTTGATCCCGGATACGAGCAGTTTCAATGATTTCTCTGAGACCAGTCGCTGGTCTCACGAACTCGATATGTCCGAAGTTCAGATATTTGAGCCTTGATGTACAACCCGCTGCTTTTGCCGACGGAAAAGTCACAGCTTCAATGGTTTGGGCACATGTTGCGAATGGTTCAAGAAAAGAAGGCAAAACAGCTACAGGTTGCCCGGGGACACCAAGAATAACCTGCGGACGTCGCAAGTCTCTGCGCCAGAGTTAGGTTACTTTCTGCCTACGATCAAACGCTGGCAGAGGATCAGGTCAGTTGCAAACACTGTCTGACGTGTCTGTTTCCTTGACCCCAAAGGATAAACAGTTATCGAAACTGACTAACTGAGGGTCGCCACGCACAGAGACTGATTGCGGGCGCCATACTGTTATTCGCAAGCAGTGACTGCTAATACCGTTAGTATTTGGTTGCTCGAGCTATAATCTACTGAATACAACAGTTTCACGCCACCCTGGAATTCGAACACTGCGCCTACGAATCAAACTACCCATCCATTGCGTCACTGCCCCCCTCCCCTCCACAATTTTGTGGCTGATCGATTTTACAGTTTAACTTATCGGTGTTCTTATTTTGTCGAAGTAAGAGACCGTTCTGTCGTGCCGGCCGTGTGGTCCACCTTGATTGTTTCCATAGCAGCTGTTGCCATGGAAGCCAAAATTGACAACGCAGTATTGGCTAATTCGCGCACGTGAGATTGTTGATCCGCCGCATGGACACGGACGAAGATGGAAGTGAGCTGGTCAGCGAAGAAGAAGCAGGAAAAGACAGAGACAATGCGGACGTCACTGTTTCTCAAAATGAAGAACTGACTAACGTTGACGAAAACGGAAGGTAATACTGCGTATTATAATGCACAGCTTAGCGGTAACGTGATATGTCAATTGAGAAAGCTTTCGCCTTCTCACCTCAGCGAACAGAAAGAGAACGACAGAAACGCTGAACGACGAATAGCAGAGCTTCAGCGAGAAAATGCCCTTCTCAAAGACAAAGTAGTCGAACAACGTAGCGCTGATGGCGCTAGGACGAGTGAGAAATTAAATAACGTTTGTCATTGCAGTTAAACAAAGTATTGCGGTCGCCATATGCAGCGACCACCGTTCAGTACATAAAGTACGTCTATGCATTTATCGACTCCTGTTTCGATTGTAAATTTTGCAACATACTCAGAAGTGCTGGTGCTACTCAGAAGAGAAAACGCTGGTTCAACAAAGAAAGCATCCGGGAGTACAAAATCGTGCAGCCGAATCAGAACAAGGCGCATCAGGCTGAAGAGGCACCGCATTCGAGGTAAACTTTCAGGTACTGCTGATGTATCGATTGGCTAGCGAAAATTTCAAGGAGCATCTCACGGGATAAACTGCAGAAACGTCACCAGATTTCAGTTCGAAGGTAATTTACGTTGTCTGGTCATTTTCCTTCGGTGCAATGACAACACTTTTTAAATTCGAAAAAATTCACATGCGCTGCCAAAATAGACATGTCAAAGAATCGTTATTAGTCGCAGCTTTATTATATCGTAGATTGAAAGTACATGGTCATGAGTACATCATGAACTAATCTTATTCTGCCTCAATTTTTGCTTGTCCTTGTGAAGTATCTTACTTTACACCAATAATGTGTAAAACGGAAGTAAGACATTGCACCAGATCATATATGATAGGTACACCCGTTTGCTTCGAGCTGCTTAGAGGAATCAGTAAAGAAGGCCTAGGCTTCATGATATTTAAGCACCTGGAGTGCAGTGGACGAAAGACCGCGTTACTTAGTCGAAACAATCCAACTAGTACGAGTAGTCTAAGTAAAATGAATGCTCTCACTGTATAATGCCTGTTATCCAGCAAGCATAACTTAATATGACTTTTAACACACTAGGATAGACGGAGCCATCATGATTAGCATGCAATGGATGTATGATACTCCTGACTGCGCCAGCCAATGCGGGTACCCAGTCAGCAAATCGAAGTTCGCCTACTAGCAATTTTTCTGTGATGTAATACTTTAATAGCCCAGATTGTATGTACGATCTTGGAACTCAAGGGCTACGGTGAAGAGAAAGGCTTGCTTGAGATCCGTTCGTCGCAGTCTTTACGAGACAAGTTAATATCCCTCTCAGCAAAAACCCGCCTTTAACTTGTCTGGATCAAGTCAGTGTTGCCGTATGGCAAGAAATCTAAGTTGTATTAATGATCAAAAACGACGGTTTCCTCTGTTTTCCAGATTAAAAGTATTCAGGCAGTGTAATAAGTTGAAAAATTGTTTTCCTTACTTAAAAAGTTGATTTAGCCATTTTCCATCATAATCGACGGTCTTGCATAGGAATTGGTGTCACAGATATCTTCCAGAAGGCTGGCATGCAAGGTGCATATTTCTCATCAGTGTCTTTTAGAGAAGTGTCGTAATGCTGACAGTGGATCGGATGTCACAAACTGCAGACATCTAAGATCACTGCAGACGGTTCAAAGTGATTATCATAAAAATCAATAGCAACGAAGTTGAATTTGTTCATATAACACTACCAGTTACTGATGACTGAATGGACTTGACTGCTTATGCTCATGATAACTACCATGGCTGTCACTTCCAACTTCCATGACTTGTGGTGACGATAGTACTCTAATTAAAATTGAGGCTCAGTAAGGGTCACCCTGTGTCTTTTGCCCTTAAAGACATGAAATTTAAATGGGTAGAAGAGGTGAAGTATTTCGAAGTGATATTGGAGAGCAATGATAGGCACGACGTGGAAATAAATACAACGATCAGCCAAGCGAATATAAAAATTCAGAAGCTGAACTATTCTGTGGCGGTAAATAAAGAATTGCGCAGTGATGCGAAATCGTTTATCCACGCTTCTATCGCAACATATGGTTATGAGCGCCGGAAGCCTGTTGCGAGATCTATGCACGTGAACAGAATGCAATCCACGATGCAACTGACAGAAATGAGACTGTTCAGAAAAATTATTGGCACAGTGAGTCTCCACATCTTCCACGTCTATAGAATATGGCAGCCTGAGACACTCTCGCCTGTGAGCCGCACTCTCTTCAAATCATCAGCAGATGTCAATTGCAATATATTGAACGCATGATAAGAATGTGAGAGAAGATAACAAGAGAGAAGACCTTTGCGTAATTACGTTATTGGCAGACCGAATATCAGCTTGCTGGATATGTTGAGCAGGTAGCTTTGTTTCCATTGGAATATTGCCTGAGGATGTTGCCTGGTCGATGGAAGAGCAGGTATCGATTTGTCCTCTATGAGCTCGGGCATGCATGCCTGGGGGTATGTATCGATTGGCCAATGAATAAGCTTCCTTAGGGCTGTCGCCACGACTTATAGAGAATAACGAATTTTGAAACGAATATATAAATAAATGCAATTACCTGCATGAAATCCCAACACCAAAAGCTAGATGTACTCATATTAGTGCGCTTTGTATGTTGGAAAACAGTATCTCTGAATATTAATGTCTGTGAATTGTAAGAAAAGTGTTTTGCGAACTTCGTCGGCACTGTGAATTCACGTTACTGTCGCACTATTGCTGTTGCGAAAGAATTAAAAAGTGTAGATTGCGTAAGGAGAGTAGATATTTTAGAACTGAACGGCGTGTTCGTGAATTCGCAGTTAAATTATTAAGGATTTTAAGCGTAAAATTTCATGATCACATGTATGCAACCAGATGGACTTGGATTTAGACGTGGCATATTGGTACGGCTGCGTTTTACGATATGCACATTAAACCGCATTTCAATAAGTTTATGAAAACGTTTCGCAACCGTCACAAGGAATCAGGTATGGTCTGCCTGCTTTGATGCATTTTACAAAACCTGTTGCAATTTTAAGCGAAAGAGAGTTTTTGCGATGCCATTTTTTGATCTGGCTACAAATCACGTTTTATTATTACACCGTGTACTTTCTTACAGTCAATGTCATCATTCAGCTAAACAATTTTCAGCAGTTATATCTGACTCTATGCAATTTTTTTAGAAATGATTCAGAAGAGCGGTCTGCTTTGAGTCCTGCTGTTTTCGACACGGCAGATGATTCTCCAAGTAAAAATGATCAGGCGAGAATGACTAATAATAAGCAAACAGCAAAGGTATTTGTTAACATTAATAATCTCATATAGATAATTTGTATACTAGTAAAAATAAGGTTAGTGTGTACAATAAAGTGATTTAAACAAAAACTGGCGGTGACTTGTCATAAAAGATCTGTATCAAGTTCGATAGACATAAAAGTGATATGCAGTGAAAATACTCTGCCGCATAATCAAATAATACTGAACTTCTGAAGGAATAATGGATTTGCATTCAGTGTTTTAAGAAATTGAGAAAGAGAAACAATTTATTTTTTCTTTGCGCAGATTTGCTGCGTCATTTTGTCATCTGTTGCTTTGAAAGTGTAAATTTTGCGTTGTCCATTAAGTAGCTATTTCCTGAACAATGTCAAATTTTAGATAGCCTGCCATTCTTCGGTTAGCAAATTTAATGTTCCAAGCTGCAGCAAAGACACCGCTATTGTATGATCCTTAAAATGTTAGGGGAGAGTTAGGAGGGTTATAATGGTGACAAATTAGTCTAATGTATAATTCAATGGTCATGTCTTCAACTCTGCAAAATGTAAACTGGTCAGGCACTTGCTGTATAAATTTCTAACATGCGTAAGTTTCATAAGTTCTTCAAAGTTTAAGGTGTTAACTGAACTCCACCAAAACATTTATTCATTTCGAGGTGCTTTGAACGTCTCATGATTTGGACTGCACACTCCAAATCGGAACTTTCAAAAGTACCCAATTAATATGAAAATCAATAACAGTGATGTTGTGATGATAATATGCCTCTTATCCATAGTTTGCTTTGAATGACAGGAAGCTGATAACGAGAGCCCATCTCACGATCCAAGAATCGAGTTAGAAAGTCTTAAGGTCAAGCTTTATTCTGAGCAAACAGTCAACGAACGACTGAGGTCAGAAATAGAGTCTTTCCAAAAATCGCTGGACGCCGCGACGCTACGGTTTGTGAGTGAAACAGATATGCTGAAAAGAGAAAATCAAACGTTGAAAGAAAGCAACGAGAAGCTGATCAACAAGTGCTGTTTATATGTAAAACTGCTTTATTATAGTCTAACTTTATTTATTTCTGTAGATTTATTGCCATCGGCATTCCGAAACAGCGAGGCCTAGAAAAAAATAGGCTCAAATCCCAAAAGGAGCAGCTTAAACCAGCTATGAAATCCCTTGCAACGCTAAACCAAGAACGAGCTCAACGGTTGTTAGAAGAATCAGGTAACAGTTCGAAATGCAAGTGACGTGAAAACAGCGTTGGTTAACTTATGACGTTTGGAATAATTATTTGACTAATTTGAGTAATGATTCACTGTTCTTCATAGTTCTTCCCAATGATGTTGCACATAAATTTATTAAGTGTATCACCTACGCTTTGAGTCGTTTTTGATAAGCAATTGAGGTGTAACTGAACAAGCATGCTAATATTAGAATCACACTGAGGCTGGCGGAGGACGGCTTTCCGAAATGAACCATTGAGCTCAAGCGTCTCGACGCAATCCGGAATGCAGATATCTGAAAGAGCCTTGGTGTATAGCCGCTGCTTCTCCAAATTGAGAAGTCACATCAACGATGGTATTTGCACGCATTGCAAATGCTTCTAGAATGGAACTAGAAACTGCTAACCGATAGGCCGAATCTCTCTGGGAGAAAAATGACCGGAGAAAATGCCTCTGGACACTTTGTTCCATAATGGGGTTATTTTCTGGTATAGCTACAAGGTAGGAACGAGATCAGGAACGTTGTAGACAATGTATGATGTGTCTGTCTATGCAATCTGACAGGATAAACGGTCATAGAAGCTGCTTGACTATATTTTGAAGTGAATCTTTTCAAGCAGCTACAGAAATCGCAATCTGGTAAGGAACAATTCAGCAGATCTTCTCATGCTGTTCAAACAATCTGATCTAAGACTAGAATCATTTTGCTTGAGAATATTTTCAGATGTGTCACTCCATTCTTCTAGGTAGTACTGCTAATTATTACGTCAATTTTTGATTTCTGGTTCCGTCATAACCGTGGCCAAATTTCAAAACTTTTTTCTACATAGGACTGCATTTAATATATGTTTTAAATATGTCATTGTGGCCAGCGTTTTTATTGCAGAAAAAATGAGTGCACGAATGAAGGACTTCAGTAGTAAATGCATAACATCATTAAAAGTAATTTACAACTCGCTAAAACGAAAACCTGAACTTTCCGCACTTTCAGCTTCAAAGAAGAAATTGCAGCAAGAAAATTCGCAGCTTCGTAAGGACCTCCAAAGTCTGGAAAACGATTTTTTAAAGCTTGAAAAAAAAACGAAGCATGATTTGGTATGAGGCTAAGATTTAGATAAATTCTTAACTTAACTTTTTAATAAGCAGTTGACTTGGTACTCAGTTGTAAAATTTATGAATTACCACAAATTTAACTTGAAATCGCGTTAAACACAATAAGAAAATTATTTAAAGTACGAGCTGTACCTGATATGATACAGCAAGACGGGTCCGAATTTAGCAATCTCCTTTCAGCTATATTTTGATCTGGTATACCACAAGCTATGAATATCCAACTGGGTAAAGATGTCAGTCTACTGATGTGTTCGAAATGTACCTGACATGATTACTGTGGTGTGATACACTCTATACAGCAACACAATCTTGATCATATGCAACCAGTTCACTTTTCACGCGACGTATAGAATAATTCTGTCGTGGGAAAACGGTCAGACGTTGTAGACGGCAGAAACTGTACCGGTACAAAAGGTTCTCATTCTTAATAACACGAAAGGTACTGATTGAAGTATCGAGGTTCCGACGCATGATGTAAATGAGAACACAGGAGAGCTCTTCTTGTCTGCTCACAAGCACCGGAATTTTCTGCTCCCGTAGCCCAGTCATGTTCTAGAGAATCCTTTGTTTACGGCTGAAACTATTCTTGCAGTACCCAGCCTTTCAAAATTTGTCCATCGGCTGGAATGATGACAGGAGGGACATGACACATAATTGATAATTTTGTAGTAAATAGTTCCTTGACCCTCGCTACAATTTTCAGTACCAGCATTTATATAATGCCTTCTAATATTCTCTACCATTCGTCTGCACACTGGTGCAAGGAAACCAGCATTCCAGCCGTCCGGAGGAAGGCAAACAAACGGATCACATGGACTATATGGCCGTATCCGCTCTCAGAACGGCCATCGGATGGTCATATGCAAGAAACGTACAGCTAAGAACCCTAAGATCTTCCTTAAAGACGGGGAATTGGTCACTACAGAGAGCCGCACCATGGAACCCATCAACGGAAGAATCCTGACTCGACGATCACTTTCAAAGAACATATGGCATTTGTACCAAGAAGAAGCTAAGAGCAAACAAGCACTATTGCTGTGATTTATGCAACAAGCACTTGACCAAACTAACTTCATAATCCTACTCCGTGTTACAGAAAGGCAATGCAACTAAAGAAGAGAGAATAGTCGAATGGAGTAACTCGTTTCAACAGGATTCACAGGTATCCAATCAGCAGTTATTGATACACACAACTCAGTACACTGAAAAGTGTGTCCTCCATCTCAGCGGCTTCTCTTAACGAAGGAGGAGAAAAACTATCTGACACTCAGGCCAAAGTTCGTTTTATCCTCCCCCAATTCAAGCAGATACCGACGCAAGGGATCATTGCAGGTGTGGAGTTAGTTATGGAAGTAAGGAAACAAACTATTTGTGAAACGAGATGAGATCGCTCGGGGCTTAGTAAACATCTTAGAAAGAGCCTGGCCACCGCCCAGGGTGAAAATATAATATCTGCTATTTAAAGCACAGACTTTTGTGAGAACGAAGAACGAAAAGGAAAAGGCGCCGTCTTGCAAGCAGACAAAAGGAACTGCACATCAGCGATGGAACTCCGTGATTATGAGGAGAATTTGTTTAGCTAATTAGGAGATGAAGACATACATGGATGTCCGACTTTTACAAAGAAGAATGATTGCCGCAGCGGTCTATGATGATTTGGCACCGCCGTTTCTGCGCCGATCGATAGTCGTTATCAGCGTGCAGTCCTGTGGCGAGCGTTTGAATCTGTAAGATTGGAATCTATAAGATTGGACTGTGGTCACTCGACCAACTGTAACTTCTAACCCGCCATGTTACATATCCATGAAGAATTCTCCGTAAGCACAATGTGAAATTTCTGTCGAACTAATGAATTTCTAATATTCTAAGATTTCGTTGATCAGCAGATGTTCATTATCAGATATTAATACATTTGGCGCAGTGCTAAAACATCTGTCAAATTTGTTGACATATTGCCCAATTATTTCACAAAATTTAAATTTATGAATATAATTTAGTTTAAAGTCAACTTTTCATGGAAGAACAGCGAGCTGATGAAAAAAGCAAATTTATTTATATTGCCAAATTTTATATGAAATATATAACATCATTGCACCATTGCGTAGTTATGTGCTAAGTCACGAGTGTAAGTAATAATATGTTATTATGATAGTCATTAACGATGGATATTATCCCTTCGTCTGGAATTCGATTTTCTTCAACTCTGTTGGATACTGGATATCATCCAAGACATTCTGGAGTCATTAAATTAAACGCTAAATTTTAGAAATCCGTTAGTTTGACAGAAGTTTCACCTCGTGTTCATAGATAGTTTCTGATGGATACGTACCATGACGGGTTGGATGTTACAGTTGATCGAGATGACCATAGCCCAGACATACAGAATCAAACGCCGCCACAGGACTGCATGTTGATATCGACTATCGATCGGCTCCGAAACGGCCCGCGCCTATGCGTTCCGTTCCGGGTGCAGCATTAGCATGTACTACAGGAATCTTACAAGGTCTCGATGTGTTGAATCAGCCAAGGGATGTTGCTCGACACGGATGTATAACAGTCGTGCATGCAGCAAGGCATTGGAGATCTTCAGGTCTGTCAGCAGCGCGCAAATTACCGATCTACTGGAAATCACGAGCATACGCACAAGTGAGGACCATTACGAACGGTTAACTTGTTGGTGTATCCCCATCCATTTTGTCCCAAGACTAAATTGCTAAATATTTTAAATGTGCAAATAATTTGTTTATTTGTTTTAATTTGCAAATAATTTTTAATGTAACGTTTGATATGCGACATTTTTGTTGAACGCCGATCCACTATCTTGAAGCCGCATAAGGAATGTCAGACTGGACATGTGCAGCAGATTATATGTTAAGACTTTGAAACTTCATTGTAATATTGTTTCATAATTATTCCATTTAGAATCTACGAAACGCGATGAACATCGTGCATAAAGATGGGATAGAAAACGAACCTGCTGCTAAACATGAAATGGAAATTGAAAGTACAGATCATGCCGTCTTTGCATCTCTTTTCCACGTTTTTGACGCAGATATGAGAGCTGAGCTGACAGAATTGCAGTCAACGTTTGTGGAAACTTCGCAGGAGCTAGATAAAACGCGCAACATGTTGCAGATGCAGTATCGACTGAGCAACGAGTGCCAGACAGAGGTAATGGACAAAAACTGACTTTATTCTCGAGAACTTTTTGCCTTGAAACCGAGTTCAAATCGTCGCTCCAGGCAACTTTCATTTTCGCTTTAAAAGAATAAAAAAGCCCGTTAACTTATGATTAGCATTACTTCATTGGCACGCCAATGCAGAGTTCACGGTAAGTGCTCGCGATTGTGGAGAGTACACTCCACGTATTTAGTCATCGCGTATATCCTTTACGTTAGTTGCTGTCCAAAGCAACACACTGCGAAAGAAAGAAACAAACGAACGCGAAGAAAACTAAATTCACGCTATAGCTAAATAAAAAATACGTACTTTGAATAACAACGGCAATTTTTTCTACAAGGTTATTAGGAAGTAATTTCGCATGCTACCATTAAAATCTGCCAGTAATTCCGTTGTTTTCATCACGGCTGTCACTACCATTGGTTTAGACAAGGGTTTCTCAGTGGGTAGAGCTGTTGACTCAGAAGTGAGAGGTTCCGGGTTCTAGCACGGCTGTTGGTCACTTGCCTCTGTTTCTTCTGAAATTGATAAATATTGAAAAATACAATTCTGTGCGAAAAGAAAGCAGGGGACCACGCTTACGCTTGCCACACAGTTGTTGTCGACTCTGCCTTAAAAAGACACTGCTAGATAATGGTGTGGAAAGTAGATATTCATCCCCACCATTAACATCACGAAAAGAAGGGCACCAAAATTGGCCTCATTACAAATCTGTAAGGAAGACTGACGTTTAAACGGCTACAAACTTCCCATTTCATTCCTAATCGGCTAAAATAACATCCCGGACCGCTGCTTTTAGCTCTATCGATCAAGTGCAATGTCCTCCTCCAAGTTTAGCCAGGTCTTCTTCCACAGTTTGTATCCATACACTGCAGGCCTAGAGAGGAAGTTTATGCCAGTTGTGACAGATCCTTACTCTTCCGTCTATTTTCAGTAGTCGTCCAGTCATCAGATCGCGGTCAACGTTGTGGAAGTAATACCCTGTGATGGATGTCTCAAAGCGGGCCCTAGCCAACAGAGTCGTCGTCCTTTAAGGACGGTAGAAAGCTGGATGATATTGCAAAGTGCACGAAATATGGCGTTGTCAATAAATCAGGTCCGTGAGATGGTTTGGAAACACAGCAGACGAAGGATTCCGGATACCTCACGTCTCACTTATAGCAAGATAAAACGTATAGGTGGAATAGGTAGAATCAGCATTTTATCTTCAGACTGACTTCCTGTCGTTTCCACAGACAGGAACTTAGAAAACCCCTTGTGGCTGCCATCTGAGCTGTAATTGTTTCTTCATTGCCTGACATTAGGCAATGCTGAATAACCTTCT
>UZAM01007555.1:16698-35404 GCA_900618415.1 Soboliphyme baturini
TTCGTTGGATTAACCTGATATTCATCGCGTTGTACGCCATCCCAAAGCCGGAAATCGGGCCTGTTCGTCGTATAATTGCCGCCAGTTGTAATTGAAATCCGTCTAGGGCCGGCCGTTGTCCACCTCATTGCAGAAGGCTGCGCTCTCTCTAATCGTTGCATTTGCACGATGATCATCGGCTCGTGACTCCTTTCGTGGTCACACATGTCTGACCATCAGCCTGTGCTCCGGACAGACGCTGAAGCAGCGTTTGTTGGACACGTCCAACGTGGCCTTGATCTTTCTGCCAATTGGCCAGAAGCACTGAATAGCGTTATTTTGGCTGAGCCCGAACCAAACATTAGCTGTGCTGTGTTGCCTCTTGCCTCATTGGTCGTCATCGTCATCGTCGCGGCAAAGGCCAGGCCGTTGAGCTTGGCCAGTCGCCACCGCAACAGTGACGGTCACACACACGCATCTGTCGAATGCGTCATTCTTAACGGCAAGCTTCAATTTTCCAATTAGCTGCACTTGCGTGCCAACATCTCGCGATATGTCGCGATAAACGAAAACGAGCGCATACCGTACACGCCTGAACTACAGTAACGATACTGTGAAGTGCAATTATCAGTCAGCAGTAGCACAAAGTGCTGCTACCGCGAAAGGCATGTCATATATGTTAAGCATTATTCATTGGTCATCGCGTGGATATGTGCTCTGACACTGTCATGAGACTAGTTACCATATAGGGACATGAGATTAAACTTCGACAATTCTACAAGCAGGCTTGTGCTATGAATCTACAGCCACAGAAAAATGTAAGTTGCCCACAGAATCATGCTTTAGCATACTGATATCAGACAAATGAATCAAGAAAACTCTACATTGGTTTACGTCCTCCGTTTGTAGTGCAAAAACGCAATGTGTCAAACATCATCAATCAAAGTTGGTCTCCTTGTCTTGTTCTTTCGCATTGCATCTAAAATAATATCGCATACATATTCCTTAATCACTCAGTATTTTTTGAGTGAGTCACTGACCCAAAACGGAATGATCAGAACATCATTGACTGATTGAATGCTTTCGTGGTTCATTACTGTCTTTCATTACAACGGACAATGCGTGGTATCATATTTTTAGCTGCCATTCAATCTCTTGTTTCGCCTATTATCCTATTCCCTCGACAGTTAGTTGAGGCTTGATTTTGATGGACTTGCAAATTTAAGCCAATAAAAAAATGTAGCAATCAAATAAGCATATTTTCAATCTAAGTCTCTAGGAAATGACCTGGTTTCATTCGTAAATTCTCCAGCGGTTTTCCAATTTCATAAGCAGGCGCAGCCTTCCGGTATACTAGAGTACATCGTTAAAAATTCATTCATTCATTTTCAAAGTTCACCGCGTTGTGATGCTGTTGGCAGGACGCTTTCCCAATGATCTTGGCCTGATAAACAAACAAAATCGGTCATGTAGGTTTAAAGGAACAACAGTTCTATGTCTGGTTTACAGTTTTCCTTGTGGCTTCGTCAGAAAAGTCTGCACTGAAATTTTCGTCTGTGACATCCTTTGCATCTATCCATAGTATGCTTAAAAGTTGCTTACCTGCATTTCATATGCATCGCGTGAGTGAGGTAGATTATATCCTGTCCCACCTCTCAACAACTCTGTCAACATGATCAGCAGCTCTTCAGAATTGGTTTTCATTTTGCCGTGGTGTCTTGGGATCCCAATATCAGAATTCTCTGATTGAATGTAAAGCTACATTGATTGTGCAATTAGCGCAAGGCATGAAATGGTGATTAGCACCATCGATCCTTCAAGATTTCTTTCGTGACCGGTTCCGGAATTAATAGGGTTTCTTTCTTTTATCTTACGCAGCCTGGTCACACTACATTGAAAATAAAATAATCGTGCAGCCTGCTACAAAAGTTCATGTATGACAATAAAGCACAAAGTAATGACCTTTTGAAACGAAACACAAAAAACAACACCTACGTAAAAGATCACATACAAATTATTAGTCAAAAATCTGAACGCTTAATGAGTCATTGTTTTTTTATTTTTGGATGATCATCATTTGCACTAAAAGATTAAGATAAACAGGTGAATTTATGCACAAAATCTGATATCATGCTTGTCTTGAGGCATCAACAGATATGTCTGGATCATATGAATCACAGGTAGAAATAAGTTTTAGTTAACTATTGTATTGCAGCCACAAATTGCACTTCAAAGTTTTGGTATTATATCAGGCAATGGATTTAGTCAATTTGCCTGAACTGTCAGTTTTCTAAATACAGCATTGTGTGCATACCTTGTAAATAGAGAGAACTTATGATAACTGGGTAAAACTAAATTATTACATAGTGTAGAAACATTTATACCATGTTGGAGAAGCCACCACAGGTGCCAAATTATTAACTTCCGAAATGAGGGATGTTATGTAGTTTTAAACGAATATTTAATACAGCGTAACTTAATGATGCACACTGATTCATTTATCAAGTTAAATGACCGTGAACTACGCTAGTAATTTCAACCCTGCCATATATTCCCAAAAACGTTGGCTTAAGCGGTTGGACGATTCGCAAATTGGAAGTTTTACCAAGAATCTCATTTACATTGGATGCATAAATCTCTGTCGATTTAATAAACATAGCTTCGACAATAAACAACCATTTTAATGAATACAACATCTACAATATCGATTATGATGCGCATTCCACAAGAATATGGGCCTATGCTTGCTGGCAGATGACATAAATTTAGTTCCAGGGGTGATGGGGGGGGGGTTAAACCATGCATTTTCTGTGACATTAAACAAACAGCTATTAGACCATGGCATTACGCTGTTCCTTGTTCTATCCCAACTGTGTGCAAATCAATGTTTTTAACGTATTGTATACGTTTCTCTCCTGGCTTGACAGAGGCAAAATGGAGAGAAATACTTACTCAATAGAATTAGCAATAAAGGGATGTTTTTGGGTTCGAATCTGACAACGCTGAAGTTCCAAACTGGCAGCTTACCTTTGCGCCCACTTCTCACATTCGTTGGCCATCCATTTTAACACTGTCAACGCCCTTTTTATGATAATGACCTCCTGATTTGCATGTGATCTCGTTATGCGCTCTGCAAGGCATGGCTTTAAATTCGCTCAAATCACGAGTCTGCCTTTTGAGTACAATAAAATGTTAGATAAACCCCACCAGCATGCTGGTAGTAAGGTTATGAAACCAAATAAACTCTTGACATTGTTTCATTTTCAGAATGAGTAACAATAAAAACTCATCATTAAGACGAGAGTAATACAGTGAGTGACATCAAATGATTCAGCTACTTTGCAGAAAGTCAATTCTCAAGTTAGAAACTCCTTCATTAGCAATGCACGACAACAGCCGTCAACACGTGATCAGCGGTAGTACTATAACACTCCAATTAACTCTACAAGTTTATATAGTACAAGAGTTCCGCTTTCTCCACCGTTAGTAAGGCATGGTCAGTCAAGGTGTTTTGGTAGTCGTAATTTCTACGTGACACGTGACACCCTGTCGAAATATTGGCAGCGACAGATTTGTTCAAGATCATAAAACTGTAAGCTTTCGAAATGGTCAAACGTCACTGCATGTTGAAGTAATGGTCTTAATGTCTATTGAGCGTGGCTAACGATTGCCGCATTTATCCCGTTGGGAGTACTGTAAAGTGTCCAATCTCTATTCTCTGGAGTAAGAATGATGTCTTGATCAAATTCCTACGCGTAATATGTACAAATGGTCTCAGGAGCTCGTTTTTCAGATCACTTTACTTATGAAAGTCATTTAGCGGTTAATCAATAGTTGTAGCCCGATGAAATACTCAGGTTTTCCTGGTATTTTTGTCACGATTAAAAGAGCAGATTAACTCTGTGAATGCTGCATTCATTTGAATATGGAATTCTTCATTTTATGACACAGTCGTATCTCTTAAGAAAAGATGTATTCACTTCCTGTCCAATTTACTCAGACTCATTCGTCCTGTTGGAGTCGGTTAATGGTGCGAAACTAAGAGACGCGCCCATGCTTTGTTTCCACTTTACAACGAACAGCAGAATGGCATAAACAACGAAGGATTTCAAGATCTGATAGAGTTGCTGGAAAGGGGGACACGCCATGTTCACATAAGGTCATCGCTGGCAAAATTGCAATTGTTGCTTGACACATAACTGCCATGAGGTCTACTTCTTCAGGGCTGATTTGATTATTCAGTAACGAACTGCCTTATTCGAAAAATGAGTGTTAGCAATTTGGTTGAGAAATGGAAACGAAATCAGGTTTCTCTATTACTTTATGCCATGAAAGACATGCGCTTCTACCAACCAGACATATGATTCAGACAGTAGATGCTAGACTGGAAGTCGAAAAACTAGATGCGCTAGAATTCTGGTTGGTCAGGTTCCTTGACTTTTGACTTGAGAGGATAAAGCAATAGGTCACAGATTAAGTAGGTCACAAAAACTTTGGATATTGTCTCCAAATATTATGCCCTCGCCCCCTTTGTTGATGACATGTCGACAGAGTCTAGCTCTACATCACAAGCTCCATGAAAGAACGAGTGATGGCAATCTCGTAACGACTTAGCTCTCAACATTAGAAACTTTTCTTTTCCTATCCGACGAGCTATACGAGCTTATCATGTATTGATGGTAAGCGGTTACTGGATAATGAAATGATTGCATATAATATAGATTTAACACAAGCTAAAATCAGTACCAATCTAAGACGTTCATCTCTGGAGAATACCTCAGTAGCACACATTAGTCAGTGCATTCCATTATAAGCGATACAGTAACTGACAGCTGAAAAAAGAGCTAGGGTCAGTTTAAGAACATGCAAACACAGGTGAGCTTGTGTTGGATAAAAGGTATGATTTTTGGTCGAATGGAAGATGAACGTTCAACTGACCCAAAGGCACTACTGGAGCGGCTGATTTTTCAAGTCATTCGTGCTTCATATTTTTTTCACCTGATTGAGCATATACAACAGTACTTTAATATGACCAAATATCGATGGTCAGCAGCGAAATTCAGCCGAAGCAGGCGGTCATTAAAAATGCACTAGCAACAAACCACAGCATCAGCCATTACCGTCATCGGTTCGGTGGTGCTCAGCTGACACACCAGCAGCCAGCAGCTGCACAATCGACAAAGCCGTAGGAACGGGTTGGCTGGGTGGAGGCCGTCCTACCGACTCACCGTCCAATTTGGTGGTAGATGAGTAGATGAGCCGGTCGCTGAGGAGCTTCACGGCCAATATCTGTTTCTGTTCGGCGGCAAGATTTACGAGCGCATCCGGATAATCGTAATTAATCGTTAATTATCTGTGCAAGTTTTGCGTGGATTTAATTTAAATGCTGTTTTTAGACCCAAGCCGATGTGTGATGGCAATTAGCAGAGCTAAGCGCTGAAATGAAACAGTTATCGATTCGTATTCACCGTCATTGTTCGGTGTTAAATGGCGCCGCGGCCGCCCATTGGTGGATCGGTTACTGATCGACGACTGGCCGGCAACGCCGCAGTTTTGTGCAACTCGAAATTAGACGCTCCAAAGGCTACGTTTCTCATTTTCGTTCGGTCAATCAACGCACGGTTCGGGCTGGATTTCATGCAAATATTTTGTCTTTTATATAAATGCAATTGCCTCCTTTTCAAGGCTTTGTTCACGGATGATTAGCACCGCAATTGACACGCGAAATTCATGTTCTACACAACACACGTGAATCAGCCAAATTGGTCGGTTCCTGTTCAAATCGGCCATCGCATCAATGGCTAACTCGAAAGTACGGCGAGGGACGCCCTATTTTTCCGAAAATCAACATGTCCACCGCTCTGCCTCCCCGCCGCCCGCCTGCCCGCCTGCCAGCCCGCCAGCCCGCCCTCCCGCTCATTCATCCGCTACCGTAATCTGTGAGCATGTAGCCACCATTGCCAATTTTAACGGTGTAGCAGATTTTTAGCGTTGGTCGAAAGGGGAGGAAGACCGGAGGCGGCTTTTCACCAAGGGTAGTTTGAGTACCAGACGGCAGAGTGCGAGACTGGCAGTCGAATGTTCGCGGAGAGGAACTAGACTCTTGCCTTTCTGATGCAGGTAGACAAGTATTCAACTTCGTACACTCATATGCTATAACTTACACATAACGTGGATGACTTCAAACCGATACAACATGTGACATCATCGTCAGCATCACGAGAAAAAACAAATAATTCATTCCCTGATAATGGACAGAACATCTGATTAAGATTAAATGCATAATCAGTTGCAATCAGAAGAAATATTTGTGCATAAACGCGTATTATTCTTGGGAAGAAAGCAAGAGACCATCGATGCACTGGCCCTGAAATCTTTAAGCGCTGTCATCTATAGACAAGGAGACATTCGTCGATGATGGCATGCGTTGTCACAAAAATCAGCTCGTACACTAGCTGCACAAAAACTGTGCGACACAAGTCATGGAAATGTACTGAAGTCGCAGCGGTTGCAAACCTCCCTTCCTTGGTGATCACTGAGGAGTGATCGTTCCAGCAGTTCTTAAATACAAAACAAGACCAGATATACCTTGTTCTTTTTCTTTTTCTTCTTCTTCTTCTTCTAATTCCATGCTGTTTCATGGAATTTCAATTTGGTGCACAATGCTTTCTTTGGGAAAGATTTAGGTGCAATAGTGACATCTGGAAGAGCCTTGGAATACAACCTTTGCCTCTTCAGATTGAGATGTCACTGCTGCGATGGCTTGGGCATGTGTTGCGAATGCCTCCAGAAAGGAAGGCTAAGCAACGGTTCCTTGCCAATCCGACCGGCAAAAGGCCCAGGGGACGGTCAAGATTAACTTGGTGCAAACATATGGAAGGAATCTGTTCCAGGCTCCATTTGTCTTTTGCCGAAGCTCAGACTATGGCACAGGATCGGGAACGTTGGAAGCACTGTCTGACGCGTCTGCGTCCGCGACCCGAAAGGGGAAGCGACGATGGAAGATGACGAAGATGAAAATTTAGGTGCTAAGTGTATCCAATGAAATGATTATATAATTCAAGTTCAGAGGAAGCAACTTCAGGCATGGCTTCAATCATCTTTCACGACTGTCCTAGGATTCAGAGGTCAGAATAGTCGTTATTTCCGCTGATTTATGGATATCGTTCCTCAAGCGTCTCATGCAGCTCCCCTCGATTATGCCCCAAAATCGTCATCCTATTTTAAGACGTTTTAAAGTACAACGAAAGGATATCGTCACTCTTTCTTCAGCTCTAACCATGCAAAATGCTTGATCTTTCCATAAGAGCCCGCAGTCATGGTATAACTGCTTTAGCTATTTATTCTCTTAGCTAGCTGCTCTCTATGGAATGACTGCATTCTCGTCAGAGCGTTGTCTACTCAATCGATGTAGCAGCTGGATGTAGGACGCTAAGCTTATTAGACCTCCTGGTTGAATACAGAATGCTCATTCCACCGTTCATTACTTGTGTGGTAACTGAAACACAATGGACATTAACCAGAGGCCAGTTTGTAACACTGATGAACAGGTTAAGTCAGAGGGTAAATTTTTTTTCACACATGCATTAACATATGAATTATAACAAAATTGCTGAATATTTAAAAATGCAATAAAATTGCAGCCCAGAGATGTGGTGTAAACGCAATGCTCACGCTGTTGATCACAGCAGACAAGAAGCACTTTCCATTCTGTCGGTTAATCTGATTTTTCTGCGACATGCGGTAAATCCTTTTAGGCGTCGTTCGCATAAATAGAACATTTCTGGTTTGTGATATCCGCTGTATTTGCAGCTTAATTTGTAGTTTCACGTATGTGTCGCACTTTATTCCAGTGTCGATCCTCCACTTTCTCTCGTTGGACCAGAATTCACCGTCAATGCAAGAAACGCTAGTCTTTCACTTCATAAAATTAATTCAATGCAAAGTAGTTCGAATGTATATTTATTCATGGAATGCCTTCATTTCTTCAGCTTCTTTGCAGACGTCTGCGAATCCCTCGGGAACTTGCATATTTCCTCGAATTTTAAACTCAAGAGACTTCTCCATCGTTACGGTAAGGACACGCGGCTCACAATATTTTATGAAATATTTTATATTAATAAAAGCCTGTGCTGTTAGCATCAGACGAAGCCTACTAAAATATGACCATCTGCATTGGTGGAATGCACCAGCTTTGTGATTTCCGCTGCGATTGCAACTTTTTGTAACGCTTTTACTGTAAGACACGTCTAAGTGGAACAGTATTTGTCTGAACGCAAATCAGATTCTACGTTGTTCATTGACGCCGCATGCAGGACTCCTAGTCAACAGCTGTGTTATGCTATTTCCTACTTGAATAGCTCCTAGGCCCAAGTGAATAGATTATGCTCAACCAGTACCTCTGATAGTAATGACCTCCTTTCTCTAACCTCTATGCGTAGTACACACCTCGCTTAAACGTAATTAGCGTCATTAGGCACACAGTTTCTATTTCATCATTCTTAGTATCAATGCCTATTTTGCAGTGCTCAATCAATATCCTTGGCCTTTTTCTAAAGCTCATGGTCTCGATGCAGTATATGAATACAGTCTGAGTGAGACAACGTACAGGGCACTTTGTGAACAAAAAGATACTTCTTTCTCAATCTAAACATTGGGCTAGTTACCCAAGAAGTTCTAATAACAGGTTATTATCATACTTAACTATATATGGGTTTATGCCAACGATGGAGATGATGGAGTCGACAATTTTATGTAAGACAACTCTGTTCATCGTTTCTCTCCTTGCTCAACGTGCAAACAATTTCTTCATGACCTCTGACCTCCGCGCTCTCAGAAATGAACCGCCGTTCGCAGCTAGCTGTCTTTCATTCATCAGTCGTCAAATGATAACGTCTGTTCCCCCTACTACTCCCACAAGACATCATCGACGTACTCCAGATCAGCATGACATCTGGCCGAATATACTGAACTGCGCCCTTCCTCTAAAATGAACCCCTGCCTTGCTCAGGATCTGCATCGATTCGGGTAAGAAAGTCGTTCAAGATGTTAAATGGCAAGGGCTTATTCAACAGTGAACCGGTCGAATTCTGAACTAATCCTCCACTTAGGCAGCTGCCCTTCGATTTCATGGCAGACTTGGTGCCAGGATGCATTTTTTCTAAATTAGAATGGACGGCTGCCTCCGCGACCCAAAAGAAGAAACGCACATAGAAGATGAAGATGAAGAAGATAGAATAGATATGATAAGTTATTTCTCATATTATTCAAAGATGAATATTAAATAGCTTAAAGTGCAGCTTTAAAATTAATGGAATTAGCTTGTGCAAGGTATTTGACTCGCTGGTTGAGAGGTACTCTAAACTGAACGCAGGCTCCCCAAAAAGAATGCTTTCACTTTCGATGTTGGCCTCAACAAAGTACGGTTTCGTGGTTGCGTTTCATATAAACATTTAACAAGAGGGCTATATTACGCTTCTGCTCATGTTTCCATCTTACAATGAAAATTGTCGCTTTTGCACAGCAGATGAGACGTATGTAAGTGTTTGGCAAATAGTACCTCCGGGTTCGTTATAAATAACAAGCCTTTTCAATGTGTTTATACACCATGTTGAGTTTACAGCGGTTTAGCAAAAGGTGTAACGTAAAGTAAATTACAAATGTCCTATAAATTTTTCATAAAGCATATATGTGAACTACTTGCCTTGCCATCTTGTACATTTCGACTGATATCGTGACAATGAGTAATGAGGAAATTGAGAGCTGTCATTTAAATCTTTTCTCCAACTCACTCTGTGGTTGATCAGTGTTTCAGGGCGTCAGTGACTCCAGATTTTCTTGATGTACTCGTGACTCCATTTGGAGGGCACGGCGTATGATAGCATAAGTGATCAGCGGCATTACACCGGATTCCACAAATTGTTAAGTGATGTTTCATAGACTTTGGCGCAAATCAAAAGCTTATTCACCAGCAACGTTTTTTAAAGACACTGATAATGCTGGAATTTTAACTCTGAGGACAAATGATGCCAAAATATTTTGTCTGTTTTGTCTGATGCAAGCTCTCATCCCTCACTGAGGAATTTTGCTGCAGAAAGATGACTGTTCAAATCGTTAAGAGCCTGAATAATTGGAATGATAACTAGTTCGTTTGCAGCTTTAGTGCCTCTTATCCCCTTCTTTGCGCTAATGCAAGTTGGTATAGATGTTGAAAAGTAAAAGTCACGGAACTGAACCCCTAAGAACTCCGAGATTAGTTTAAGGAGGTGTTGTTGTCTGTCAGAGTAGCACATTCAGTACTTTCTGATTTATAGTCGCGTGATCATCAGAAATTCACTAACTCTAAGGGTAGTTTTGAGAGTACAATAGTGCCTATACCAAAAAATTCAAAAAATTTAAAAAGTTTGGGCATATTTCTTCACTAGAAGCAGATTTATGGACGTTCATAGGCAGTCAACAGCGTTTCTGGAATGAGGAGACATCGTACCTATGCTTGAAGAATGAAGCACAATAAAGCTTCTTACCTTCTGAACAGAAACAACTTTTAAATTGTTGCGAAACAATCACCGGATTTATTACATTCAAGAGGGTTCAGCATTGCCACTTTGAAACCGCTGTCAAGAAAGACTCTTCTTTTAAGGTTAGTCGGTTGGTCATCCTGTCAACAATTAAGAATGTGTAGGAAGCCATTAATGCTTTGTGGACTGCTGAGGTGATAGCGTTAGAAAGCATCTCCAACAACATCGTTCCCAACATCCACCCTGAGCCAACAACTGAGTTTCGGCAGAGGATAACCCAAGTCTGGAGTGCTGTCTGTCTAGGCACTTGCTCCAGGCAATTCTTGGTGCTATCGGTTGAGCAGCAAGTAGCTGTTTTGTCTTCATTTCTGAAAGAATTCATAAGACTTGACCAAGCCATCACAGCTGTAACTCTTGAATCTGGAGAAGTAGCGACCGTACACGAAGTCTTTCTGGGAAAACTGAATTCTGGACTCTGTCGAGACGCACGTACCCGATGATTCGTATCAGAATATAATTCGATGTAATGACTTTTTAAAAATGTTTAGAAACTTATGTTCAGGATGATAACTGAGCAGGTCATAACCTCCTTTCGAACCTGATCCCCTGAGCATCACAGCGACGATCCACTTACGCGACTCGTAGATTGATTAGCATTTAATAAGTAGTAGGCAGCAGTACAAATGATTGACCAATTCATAGCTAAATTTGATTTAATTAAGCCCATTAGTAGGGAAGCTGACAGAACATTTATTAAAGCGATCGACGTCATGCAGAATACGTCCAAGTACAGACAATGACATGAACTACAGATCGATTCGAAAGTGGTTCAGTGTTGATGGAAGATTTCTAGAGCCACTGTTCATCACTCTGCGGCGTAGATGGAAATGTATATATCTTTATGCGGCTTCAAAGAGATCGTTCGCAAAATATCTGACTTGTGCTTCATCTTTCTCGATCCGACAAAGTCGACGGACTTATAGATCTGTCATTTGTGTCTCCCAGTTGACTACGGGTGTTTATTTTTTAGTTATGTTCACCGTCCTTTGATCTATAGCGACGACATTTTTGGTTCAATAGAGCCGAATGGATATCTAATGACCGATGAGGCTAGCGAATTGGAAAGCTCTGATTCCGGCCGGAATGAAAGTGAACAGAAACAGTGGGTCGTAAAAGCCAACACCTTAGGGAAAATCGTGGATTTGTACCAGAAGTATAATTTGAAGAAGATTACTTCCTTTCCTGCTAACGATAACTACGTATTGAAGTGACACTGGAACAAATTATATTACGACACTTTGGCAATAAACAGTTAAATGAACGGCATTAATTAATTACATCATAATATGCATTTGATTGGAGAAAATATTGCCATGCGTTGCAGCATCAACCATCAAATGACATTAAATTCAATTTTACAGATGAATCAGTTTCTCAGCGTCTGCGCTGTTAATTTAAAAAGTGAGCGAATTGTTTGAATCTTCAACTGAGCCTAAAGTAACGTTAAAACTGTGGTGCTTCGTTCTGGCTGACAAAGTGATGTGAGACATATCTATGTACTGCAACTACTCAAGTACCATGGAGTAACTACTTTCTGATGTAGCCTCTGAGCAAGGAGTAGTGAAAAATGATGCAGCACGTCATGAAATTCAGATTTTGAACCATTGCAAAGCCAGTGAATGACCTCATGGACTCTGTTTCGCGTAAGCCATTCCCACGCGTTAGTAACTGCCCTTTTGGTTCTGCTGTAATCTTTCAGAAAATAATATTCCAGTGGTTCGTGGACAGCAACTTTCAACCGCTATTGATGTGAATTTGCTTATGATATTGGGCCATAGTCTCCTCTCAGAGGTCGAATGATTAGTTGAGTCCTCTTTTCTGTCTAAGCGTGTCCCTTGTCCACACAAGTAGAAATTACTCTCATCGGTTTGGCCTGTTTCTGTGGCCAGTTTCATGGAAAGAAGAGCTTTCAACGGTTGCGATACAAAAGTTGGCGTCATGGAGAAGAAGAAATATGAAGATGATCTGCGTTACCAATGAAGCCACGTAACAAAAAATGGCGAAGGTATTTTTATGCCAGAATATTGTTTATTGCTGCAATCTAGAGTCAAACGTTTTTGACATTCTTCACGTTCCCACTGGAATCATTTGCAGCATACGACGGTTGTGAACAGACTTTCCAGAACTTTATGAACATCTTGAAACTGAACGCAACTCTTTGATTCTCCTCTATTTATAGTCTTAGTCGATTAAATTTTCATTTTCATAAACACATCTTGAGAAGTGAAGAAATTTTTAAATCCACAAAGATGTCTCGTCCTTGCTGATGGTTATTTTGAATTTTTATTGCTCATTCAACTTTGAAACTTGTCATTTAAGTGCGTGTCCACTGGGAGCCAGTCGTTCATTCTTCAAAGTGTTGGCTACCTCTACGCCAGCAGTTCATAAACCAAGTCACGAACCATTCTAGTGCACAGAAAGTCAACGATTAATTTTTGGGATCAAAGAGAAAAGTTCAGCAGCGTGCCCTGTTGATATGCTGTATTTAATCAGCAGTTTTCAAACAGAATCTACCGTCTCCTCAAAAATTGACAAATGACTAAATGGAACTTCACCGACCTTCTGATCAAGTCTTCACTCTTCTTAGAATTATTCAACGATGATAATTCTCAGCTGTTTTGATTTGTCACTTTTTCAAATTTAATTCTAAGTTTAATTTGATATCATGTAATGAAGTTGGAAGTTTAAAAATGTATGAGACACATGATCACATCATTTTCATTATGAAACAGATGTATGGAAGAACCTTGTAACAGTTGAAAGAGAACTTTCTGATTGGCTATCAATTAACTGTGGATTTCTCCAAGTGATATGCTTTTCAGCTTTTCTATTTAACATTATTCTCGACTTTCTTCTTCTCCAAAACAGTGCCAATCCTCGCAGAGGCGAAGGCCTTATTCTAGAGAGAAAATGCAGCGTAATAAATCTGACCAGATATACCGCTGACTTACAATGCTGAGAGGGTGCTGGCCAGGTGAATAGATTCAAGACCTGACCCTCTCAGCTGACAGCTTTCGCAAAATCTGGCCCTATTGTACCAAAGTCGAAAGTCATGAAGAACCCACACGACACAGCTGATTAGAACATGGGACAGGGAGGCGAAGTGCTTCAAGATCTAGAGCCATTTACGCACCTCGACTGCATCATTGCCACAGATCAGTCAGAGTTAAACAAGATAATCGCCCTCGTTTCCAGTGAGTCTGACAGCCTGTCCAACATTTGGGTAAACATTTGCGCAAATCTTTCCATAGAAGTCCGTCTGCACGTTGTTGTTGTTTGGCACAGAAATAGCTGCTTAACGGAGGACCAAGAGCTACGGTTGAGTTGCGCAGAGGAATGTTGGTTTTGATGCGAAATGAAGGCTAATTGGCAGGATTATATAATGAATGAGTTTATTCCCTTCCGGCCAGAGAAGAAGTAGAGATTAAGAAAAGTAGATTGGGCCTATGAGACGCAAATATCTGAGCATAAATCATTTACTTTCCCCAGAGGCTACTCCCGAAGTATCAACTGGTCGTAATCGACCGGCATGGCGATTATAATAATAAATCGATAGAAACCACGGTATGAATGGAAAACGAACTATTTGCTCCTCTCGCTACTGGTGGTTTGTACGTTGGTCGAGTCTTTTTACTCCCCTACAGTAACGAAGCTGCCTGGTTGCGGCTTCGTAACAGTTTCAGCGGCGCTGAGAGGGCAATGTTTACCGCTTTGCGACGACAGTTGCAATTAGGGAGCGAATTCGATGCATAATTGCGGACAAGAGACTTCGATAATTCACTTATGGAACGCTTTAATCGACTTGGGGGAAGTGATGAATTTCCTATCCATCGCCAGCGCGACGCAATCATCCGGTTATCGGTCCAGATGCAATTTTCCTGCCTTCTTCTTTCGCAGAGTCGAGGTGACCACGGCGTTTAAGATCACCGAGCACTTGGTGAACGTGCTCTGATGGCTCAGCGATGGACCCCGAACATCAAGAAGCCGTTCTGGCACATATGACGTTGAACCAGTTCTAGGAAATCGAATAATTGCATTTGCTCCAGCAGCATTTCCAAATGTCAATGACCTCAATGTGCAATGGAAAAAATGTTTCGTCCACGGTGCCATAAGTTTCGGCATTATTATCATTAATACGACGTGACGGATGAGGACCATTGCAGAAACCTCCTGAAGTTACTGCAACATCCATCAGAGAAGAAACGCTGTTTGCTTAAAAATGATAAAATGGATTGATCATGGATAACACTAAAACGCAGCAATAGTTTGGTATGCCATGTCTTGCCCTCAGCCGCCATTCAGAAACCTGAGTATAATTATAAATGGTTAGAGCAATCAGTGAATCATTCAAACGATAATTGCTTGTTTAAAACTGTCCGCGTTCGGTCACAAATCAGCAACGTTGTCTCATAGAAAGAGAAGGAAAATTTTCAATTATTTTTTGACCCCAGTTACATATCCAGAGGGGGCCATTTTTGTACCTTTCTTTTCACGGCATGGCTAAATCTCTGTTTCTAAGCAGTTAGTTAGTGGTGTATTATTTTAAAGACAAATTTATACCCCAGAAGAAGTACAGTGTCTAATCTCTTGTTTCGAGTGATCCCATTGAAGTTAGTTCGAATCAGCCTATAGGAAAATCATTGAATCCATCCATCTATGTTTAGGTTAGCTACGCAGGAGGCCAGAAGCATAATCAGCCTCTAATATAAGGTTAAACCTCCTACACTAGTCTGAATAATCTAGTCATGACATGTCATAAGAAACAGCAGATGAATTGATAAATTTTCTGATTACCTCTGACCCTCGAGCGGAACATTGCAGAATGAAAGTTTAGTAAATTCTAATAGATCCTACTCATACATAGACAAATGGCTTGGATCTCAGGTTTCAGGCAGAAATGAATGGCAAATAACAAATGCACTAACTGTTCAGAAGGATTACAACATAGCGTACACATTTGGAAAAATTTGCCACGTCTTACAAATTGTGAAAGAAACTATTTTGCTAATGTTTTGTGACATGCCATGAAGTAATGTCAGGTTTTTTTTTCATTTTCTTGCTAAAATGATTTTTAAAGCAGATAAAACTTTCCACCTACTTTCTTTAGAAATTAATAAGAACGGGTGTAATGCGGCCATGCATTTGCAGTGTCGTGCAAAGTCGCATCGATTCGTTACGTGGTTGCGCAACAGTTAATGATCCTCTGTTCTCGATCAGTGGTTCAAAGCAAAAGCGAAAATATATATTATGTAAGTTACTTTGATCACTGACGCATTTGGGATGCTGCACACCAGCGTCATCATCAGGATTATATCGATATAACCATGATTTATAACCTATATGATTTAATATAGCCCTCGTTATGAGGCCGGATTACGGCCTCGAAATGATTCATTGAGTAAAGCAGTTTGCACTGTCCCCCAATAACTTGTAGCCTTCAACCATAGGTCGAAAAACGAGTATCATTTGCAGTGCCATTCCGTTAGGTTGTAACGGCATATAATCACACAATCTGCAATAACATTTTGTGTTTTAGCCAATGATCGCCGTTTCGCGATTGTGTTGCTAAGCATAGATTGTAGAGAACGATACTGGACAAATACTAAAATGCAGATGGCTCCCATACGTTGGAATCCACTGACTATAGAAGGTGGTACAGAAAGCGGTGCGGAGAGAGTACTACAGAAAGAGTCTTCACAAAATATATACTTCATCAATACTTCAGTTTCAATAAGTATAGTACGAAATAGGTAACTGCACTTCGTTGGAACTCGAAGTCCTTATTAACACGCTTGAAAAATGTACTTATGAACGAATTCCAAGAATAGTAGGTGAAGAAGGGAAAGTTGTCTATCGTAAGAAAGAGGGCGTTACCTGCAGCAAAGTCAACTAACCTCAATACCTTGAAAAGAATGATATTTACTTCAGAAGTAAATAATAATTTTTGTTACCAACTTCAGGTTCATATTGATATAGTCAACAATTTACGGTCTTCTGGCCAAATGCATCGGGAGTTGTTCATAGAGTTCTTCTCAGCACTGTGACTGGTTATTAATTTAACTTATTCATTTTGTTCTTCATCTCTTTCTTATTTTACTTCTTCTAGTTGATCCATGGCAAAGTGTTACGGACGATCATTAGTCATCGCCATGTGTCATTCGTGCACTGATGCGACCGACTACTTTATTTGCATGTTGTGATTTAATCGACCACACATCGCCACGTAATCAGGTCAGATCATGAGCTCTAGGCATTAGCATATGTGAGAGCGCCATTTACTACGCGCCGCTCGTCGAGTATACAAACCCATCGCTTTGTTACTTGTGTGTGATGTTGTATCGTCTCGCCTTGTGAGAGTTTGCTTGACCCGGCTCGGCCACCACAATAAACCTATATCCAGACCTGGCTCTGTGAAGACACAACGCAAAGGAATAATAAACACGCGGTGTGGAAGTACTGTTGATACACACAATGCTATTACGCGCGCTTTTCTTTTGCAGACATATCTATAAAGGTAGATATATTGCGACAGAATGAAGCATTCATGTCACTGGATGATAAAAGGAAGGAAACGAAAAGATTGTAACAGCTGGAATTCCCCCACCTAACTTTGTTTCACGAAGTTTATGGTGCGGCGTTAATCCTCGTTTCAATGCCATTAATGAGGAGCGCCATACTCTCGTAAGGGCATAATTTAGGGCTATGTGGCAGGTGTTACGTGTAGTTTCCTACCTCTTTCCGACAGAGTTGTACTCAGCTACTGGTGCTAATGGATATATTGACCTTGATGAGAGGGGACACTAATGCAATGTGTACGAGTTTTGCTCTGCAGATCAGAAATGCTGTGCTCGAACCAGAAGCAATGCAAATTTTTTCTTATTAACTGATGATTTTTTCTTCAGCTAGGAATTCGCAACATGGAGAATTGCTGAAGTCAACCGAGAAATAGGTAGCGATTGGCTGATCTACGACTGACAGTGAAGGAATGGTGTTCCGTCATAATCGTGCTACAGTGAATTTTAGGGTTGCGATTCGCCTTCAACGACCTGAAAACTGTCTGAAGTTAATATTCAACCTAAAGTGTAAGCCATATTTTTGATGTACCTAATATTTCTTTTGGCAAAGAATCAAGCGTACAGCAAAATTTTGATTATTTTGTCGCAACCAATCCAAATTTTGTCAATCAAGCTGACGTCTCTAGAATCAGAAAAGAAGTACAAAGATAGTGTGATACAGAGGGCAACACTGGACACCTTCTTACCGAGGTTGAGGACATTCTTAAACGATAGAGATAATACTTTGAGGAACTCCTTAACCCTAAGCAACCGCAGGAAACCTCACCTGCAGAGCAGCAGGGAACGGATATTACTATCTCTGTAGATGAATTTCCAGAAGCATTAGAAAGCTTGAAAAATGGAAAGTCTGCTGCAGTTGACGAAATCTGACCTGAAATGCGGAAAGCAATGGACGAATAAGGCACGTGCTGGCTTACGTCTGTCTGTCAAACTGCAATGGGTACGAGGAAGACACCAGAGGACTGGAGAACGGGGATTGTGGTAATGGTAATGCTTTTAGGAAACCCCTGGAAACCACAGGTAGCCTGCCAATTATAGGGGTATTACGTTATTGAGCCTTCCAGGTAAAGTCGCCGCAAAAATTCTAAAAAGAAGCTGCTGCGGAACAACTGAATCCAAAATACAAGTAGAGCCATGACTTTTTGATCCGTCCAAAGCGAATCTGACAAGATATTCACATCTGGGAACTCGTCTGTTAGGTCTATGTTTCGCTGTGGACTTAAAGATAGCCAATGACCGGATCCCTTGCAACAATCCATGGGCGTGTCTGCAGACATATAGAACGGATGGTCAGTTACTACAGGCCATCGGATCACCACACGCTTATAGCAGGTGCTTCGTTCGTGTAAATGGCACTAAGTCTTGTCCTCTCCCCTATTTGTTTCGTACATGAATAGAATAATAAGAAGCAGGCAGATCGATGAGTGCATCAGCGTAAGAGATGTCGAGACGAGAAGGTTGCTGTCTGCAGAGTACGTTGTTTCGCAGGCATCTTCTGAACCTGAACTCCAACGATTTCTTGTAAGGTTGGCAACCGGATGCTACGTGACCGGCATGCGTGTGAACGCATCTACA
>UZAM01007558.1:21845-35378 GCA_900618415.1 Soboliphyme baturini
AGTCACGCCGTTCCAGTTTTCAGCGTCTATTCCGACATGCGCATTAAATTCGCTGATGAATGTGAGGGACTCTGTATTCGGCACGTACTACAGAGCTCACTGCACTTTCTCAGGGAAGGTATCAGATTCTCCCTCGAAACTGGACCTGTAACAAGTTCAGCGTTTTAGCCAGTTGTAGCTTCAGTCTGAAGATTGCCACCTTTCCGCTGACAGGCTGTATTCAGCGATTTTCTCGGCCAGGTATGGTTCTGCCAGAACATCGTCACGCCGCTGAGCGCTCGACGTGATATCGACACCTTAGTAGAATTGCTTCCACCCGCAGAGGTTTGATATTGAAGATCCTTAACACTTTGCTGATGCGAGTTCGACTATGTCGAGTTTGTATATTGCGAACTGATCGGCTAACTGCTTTTCTTTTCCTCTGGGTGTGGATATATTCCAGTTTGTAACTGTAAGCTCCCACAGTCGGTATCGTTCCCGTGGAGTTACATGATGTGCTAATGTCGCTTCGCGTTGTCTGCCTCATCCCTTCTTAATGTGTAGGTACTCTACTCTACTGTTGACTTTACCTTTGTCATTTTCGTTTAGGTATTCGGCGGTCACTCCGTGCCAGTGCGCCTTCCTGTGCTAGAAGGCGTGAAATAGTTTCCTTTCGCAGTTTAATTTTATTGCCCAACTTCCTTCGCAGTCATTCGTTACCCGAATGATGACTGAACCGGTAGAGCGTGCGATAGCATCATTACCTTGAGGGACAAGTGACAGGTTTTGTGATATATTTCGCAGCCGTTCCCAAACGTTAGTTTCACATGTCTAAGGTGTAAAGTTTAATTTGTTTTGTACATGGTTTTTTAATCGTATATCGATGGTGGTATTTCCATTGTACATCGTTAAGTACATCGATTCTCGGCCGCCTGTCATTGTTTGTTTTGCTTATGATTTCATACGACGATCTTTGTGAAAATGTATTGATGTATTGATTATTCTTACGAAATTATTCCATTTGAGGCCGAAATGAAACAGCGACTGAAAGGTAGTACTGATGTCCCGGCACAAAAAGATGATAACAGTGAAAAAGTTTCAGAAGTTGTTGCAAGTGAGTAAATTCCGTTTTTATGCACTGTTCTATTTTTGGCTTAATTTATCTTATTATAGTGTTTTATGTTCTTACCTCAAGAATGTCAATGCAAAAGATTTTTCTTCAGTTTGGACCTTCTACCATGCATTAGAGAGCTAAATTATCCTTCTTAAAATAGATGTTCTACTTAGTAACATTTTTATGTAGTTCTTTGATCTTGATTGTTTCATAAAATTTCATGAGCACGTCATTAGGACTTTACGGTCATATCTCATTAACCCATGGGGAGGCATCGAATATCCTACCTCAGCTTTCGCTCTCCAGATTGCATCTTTTTCTCTTTGCAAATTCTGATATTCCGGTATCTTTTTTGTTTACTTGATAACAGTGTTGCTGTACCCTGATGATTCTGTATCGATGATTTAAACTAGCCTTTTTGTTTTGCCTATCAGTGCGACATGCAGACGATAAATCGAAGTTCTTTCTTCGTTCGTGTTGTCAGGTCCCAGACTATTTTCATTTTATACTTGTTTTGTCTTTTACTTCTTTTGATTCATGTTTCCGCCATTTTGCTGCCATTGATAACTTGGCTCTTTTACGTTACGCTCATCTGTATCTTTTTTGACGAAGGCCGTTTGCGAATGTCTAGAAACCGGAAACTGTGTGGATTACGAGTATTTCTTTTCCTTCACACATTTTGCAGTTCCTTTCTAACCACCTTTGCAAAATACCTCTATGTACAGTTACTACTCTGCGTTTTTCTTGGGCAGGTTTGTTTATAATTGGCCATTTAATGATCTGCTTGATGCCTATAGCTTTAGGACCTTGTTGGGGAAGTGATGATGAAGTTCATTGGCTCTTTAACCATTGAGATGATCGATATTTGCGTATTCCTTGCGGTTAACTGTTATCTGTTCTCGTTAGCATAAGATGATAATTTTATTTACATTAGTACCCTGCCATTGGCTTTGCCTTTCAGATGTTGCTTCAAGAGTACGTTTTCTATTCTATAATATCCTTGATATTAAGCCGTTTTCCTCCTTCTGCATGGGTAGTGCAGCCTGTTCGTGTGTGTTGGCATATGCACATGAAAATAATAATGATCCAAAATATGTGTTCTGCTGTGCACAATTACTTTTTAAAATTAAATGTATATATTAAATGTAATAAAATATTCGGCTGCATATGTTCAGTGGCATTTAATTTAACATGTTATATTAAATGCGATTGAATAGCAGTATTTTTATATATAATTACGCATGTTCAATGGCATTCACTTTAACACGTCATATTAAATGTTATATGTATAATTATATTATCAAAGGCCTAGATATTTTTTGCATGTTGTTTTTTTTTAGTTTAAATTTTTTTAATTATATTCGTGCCATTGACGTTTGTTTTTTATTAGGTATGGAGTCTGAAAAGGAGCAACCCTCGGTTAGACGTGGAAGGCTCTCTCAGACAGATCTTCGGTACTGCATCTATTTGATGGAGAAATATGGCGAAGATTATGAGGTTGTATATTGTGTCTTTTTCTCTGTGTTCATGTTTGATTTCAGGCCATGGCGAAAGACCTGAAGAACGTGTTCCAAGATTCCCCTGGTCAGATTAAACAGAAAATTGAGCGTTTCAAGAAAATTCCCGTTCAGTATAACGCGTATCTTCGCTCAAGAGGTCTCTACAAAGAGGGAGCGCCGGAAGCGATGGAAACAGAATGATCTGTTTTCCTTCTTCTGCTTTGCTGAGTATCTCCCTGCTAATAAACGCACATGACTTTGCCTCGATTAAAATGTTTAAATATGTTGAGAGATTGTACGTCTCTTGTTCTCTGTGTACCGAACCTCCGACTGCGTAAATTACTGCCGTTGATCGTGAAAAATGAAATGAAAATTGCGTCGCGTAAAAAATCAATCACTCATTTTCGATGATCGTATATCCTTTCCGCGAAAACTAATTCAGCAGTGCCTCGGCTACAGCATCGCGCTGTCTGCTTCCTCCGTTCAAAACGGGTAGCGACTCCGTTGCTGACTGGTATCCTCGTCGTCGTTGCGTCGGTCTTCGTCGGCCGTTGTTGTGCTGCTACGCCCCCGGCTGGCAAAGGGCAATGAGCAGGTTCTGATCGACGACTTTTCACAGTCTGCCCCAGTCCCCCCAACAGCCTGTGCGGCTTTTGGTAACCCTGGCGACGACCGAGCCGGTATGATTTTCGATGGCGTCAATACCATTAGTGGCAGGTGGCGAAATTTTACGGATACTTCGCCACGGTCTCCAATCCTCTTCTGTTCTCAGCCGGGTTTGGAACCGGCAACGGCGGAGGCATCGATTAAATATGCATAATGCGGGTTTGGAAAATCCTCTGACAGTCAATCTTGTAGGGTCCCTTGACCGTACGAACATGAACACTTGAAAGGATTGCTAAAATATGCCACATCTGGAACAGTACAATGTAAAATGTATCAAGCGAATCGGCGTCATGGGTATTAAGATAGCAGTTTCCGGTGAATAAACACAGCACGTTTAGCAAATCGGTAGGCAGCTGTATTTTTTTCAGCAAACACCTGGCTGGTTAAAGCTAGAAAAGATCTACCTAAAGAATGGAATTCTTTGGCCATCATATTAGTGCAATACTCTTTCGGTTTATACGTTGCTGCAGTTATGAGTACAGGCAATAAATGATTAAATGTGAAACATTATGCACAACTCCGTGCTTTTCCAGATTAAGAGATCACAGCTGCGGCGATTTGTGTGTACTGCGAGTTCTTTCAGAAGGGAAGGCGGAACCGATCGACAGTAGACCCGAGTCGGCCAAGAATAATTTTGAGCAAGTGTAGGGAAAGAATTTCGAGACTCAAGTTATTGTCTGCATAAGCTCAAACGCTGACTGGGGATCGGTAAATTTTTAGACGTCGTTTGGCGCGCTTACCTCCGCGACCCTAGAGGATAAGCAGTCATGGATACCTTGAACTGATTGAAATGAAGTACCGTATGGTTCTTTATCAGATGAAATACAAGGAATCACTCGATTGGAAGTAGATGGAATGCTGATAAGTTTACCATCGTGTCTGTACAGTGTGCATACCTACGATAAGACATTCAGCAGTGCTTCCCTATCGGTGGGGGAAAAAGGCGACAACGAATATAGCTGACGGTTGTATGCGTTCTTTTACTGAGACAAGACCGTTTGCGGAGCATTTTAGAAGTTGAATATACGCGCAAAGGACGGGTTTCTTGCGCTATCCGCGAAATCCATTATTGGTCTTGAGGACAAGGAGCCCCGGACAAGAGGCGAAGAGCAGGGAAATTAAATCAGTGGCGGCTTGTAAAGGAAACACGGATAACCCACGGTACTGTGGCCGATCTATGCATTCCGTTAGATAGTGTACATCGTATGATGCTTCAGAGGGTCGTCTTTTCTGAGACGTCCAATTAAGCTAAGTACTTGTTTTACACGAAGTTGTCTTGTACCATTTGCTGTTTTGAGGCTTTAGCTGAACCGTAAAATCTGGACACCCCACTTGACAACTGTGTTATGGGTTCTCACGTATGACTTTGGAATGCTTATGAAAAAACGTGTGCAGGAAACATTCTTTTTCGCGATACAAATAATAATGATGACGGATTCACACAGCGAATGCACAGTTTAAGGGAAGAAAAATTAATTTCTCACTTTACAACCAGCAGCAGATTGCACCGCCCCTTTACTTATAGACGGCTATTCTTTTTCTTTCGTTCAGATACGAAGTCGAAGTCGCCTGTAATTCGGCAGCGCATTTGCTTGTTATGACGCTTCATAACGATTTACTTTCTTTTAATATTGCATTCTTGGTTGGGTCTCAAGCCTTAGTCTACCTATCAGTGTTGTCACCTTGGTTTCGCTCTTTCATTTATTTCAAACATTCACCTTAAAGATCTGATATTCACTTGCAATTCGTTAGTCACACTTTGCATTGTATGAATTATCCAAACAAGAAGGATGAATTCTGTCTCGTAGGAGTTATGCGCCGCATTTCAAATGGTACTTTCGTTAAATCGCCGTGTTTTGTCCACCAAAAGAGGTTGTGTGCGTCTACGCAGTTTTCTAAACTCGTATGTTGGTGCACGTTTGCTTGCCGTCATGTGTTTGTTGCTTGTTTCTGATTTCATCCCTTCATGTGCTTTCTGGAAAAATTTTGGTTCGTTCGTGATGATGGTCACGGACTTCGCTCAAAAATGTTTTGCTCACTTGGAGACCAATGTAAACTGTTATTGTTCCTGATGTCTGATCATTAAAATGTAAGGAGGACGCGGCAGTTGCTTGGAAAGTAGTTGCAGGGAGCTGCAAAAATGTTACTAAAGATTATGTCACATGAAGAATCATCCACGCTATTGGAGAGTGACACCTATGAGCATTGGAATGCAGTATTTTGAACTAACCCTTTGATCTGTTTGTACACGCAATGGCATCGTTTCCATAAAAAGTTTTCCCATGTGAGGCTTGTTTTAATGGTAACAGTAACAACAGGGTATGGGAAGGTGGTAGCGAGGTAGCAAGTTGATCGTTGTTACATAATTCATCGGTGACACTGGTGCTCTTATCATCGTTTTCAACACCTATTCTGCTTTTAGCTATTTGTATTACTTTGGTGTTTTTCACATTGCGTCTGTATTGTATCTGCCTATTTACTTGTTACTTGATATCCCTGGCTGTATTTTTAATGGGCCTTGAGTATGCCGATGACGTCTTGCTACTGAGCGACTCCAAGAGTGGCATGCTGACATACTAGGAAAGCGTGTGCAACACAGCAATGAGAATGGGTCTACAAATGACAACCAACAGACAAAGATTGTAAGAGCACCCTCCCCCCGAACAGCCGTCTAAAAATATTATCGAATGGAATTGCGGGTACGAAGTGGTGCATTTCAAGTACTCCAGAACTGTTGATTATGATTACGACATTCATTCTGAAGTGAGCCAGCGTATCTGACTGGTACCAGCGATTTCCGTTAAGCTTGATATTGTATGAAAGGATCAGACAATGACAACAGACACAAAAATCACCATTTTAAAATTTTACGCATTAGTGGTGTTCACATAGGTCTCCATGTCCTCGTGAAGCGCCATGAAACTCGCCTAGAACAGCTTCCAACGGTATGTATATAGTACACGTTGCTTGCACATCATCTTCAAAGTGTGACGGTACCACCGGGTCATAAATGATCAGGTAATGATGGTAACCGGTCTGAGGAAATGGCTGAAAGAACTCAGGGACAGGCAAATAACTTGGTTTCATAAAACAGAATATAAAAGAACGGAAATATGTTCAAAATCTTTCTCTTGCGGATGGCACGCTGACCGTAGAACTGTTGGATGACAATATAGAGTGTGGAAACACCTCGCTGAAGCAGACCTCTTTGCAAATCGTGACATGAGCTTTACCGCAGCAGGGAACATTGTCCATTATCAAACTCAAGTGCCATTTCTAACGGACAAATATAAGAAATCAGGAAAATTATGCCGTTTAAGGTCTGCTAGCCTCAGATGACGATACAAGACAAAAGTAACATGAATGTGGGAGAAATCACGAATCATCGGTTGAATCGAACAATGAATTAGATTGTCTATACCATTATGGAGCGATTACAAGTCTGATCGGCAACATATACATGCGGACGATTATGTAATGTTCAAGTGAATCAATGTTCGCCACTACCGCAGTCTGCAAAACATATTCCACTTTTGTTGGCATTTATTAACGAGTTGTATAAATATTAGAAAGACAATTTTAAAACATCCAGACTCCATGACATACATTCTTTTCTCAGTCACTTTTTGTATCATCCATCCACGACTTGTTGGTATTCCAGTTGGCTAAAAATAAGAAAATTGCTGAGATATATTTACCGTCCAGCTGACCAAGATCGCTGTTCGAATGGGACGAACCGTCTGGACGAATGAAGAATGCTATTTAGTGGCTTGAACAGCAACATAATTAGCAACCATCCCTGTGCCAAATTCAGGATCACAGCAGACCCATAAACAGCTTTTATCATCAGTGATTTCGCCCGGGTGTGAAGGAAGCTCTTCTCCTAAGGAGAACTCTGTTGAACGGTTAAGATGGTGATTTCCAGAGACTACCGTTTCGTTGGCTGACTGTTTGAGGGTACAGAACCCGTTCTTCTGATTACCACATTTGTTCCTCAGTTTACACTTCGCGGTACTTCATTTTGTCATGCGAGCTTAAGAGCGAATTTGCCGGCTCTCGTTGAACACGCATGAATTTGAATTATGAGAAACAGCGAAATCTACGCCCTGAATTTTGCCCGTTTGTCAGTTTTTTCCGTCTCTAGGAAATCAATGAGTGAAGCTGTAAACCGGTGGTATTAACTAGTTGAAGTTTTATATAAGATCAACTACATGAATACCATTAAAAGAATCATACTTTCAACTTTGTATATTTTCGGATCATTTAGCACTACCGGAGTTAATTTTTGCCCAGAGCGTCAAAAGCGGCCATGCGTAAAAATTCTTTGTTTACCGTCTTCCGCTTTCGAGGCTGCATCACAGTAATCTAATGACAGCGTAGAAACGCTGCTCACTGCATGAGGAGATCAGTTACTGTGACATGAACTGCCAGATCTTGAATGAATTTTAGTCGGCCATTATTAAAGACACGGTTAGAAGAATGCCATCCTCTTAAAATGTGACCGCGATAGATGCTATGCTTTTCCTGGATAAATGTGGACACAAGATTTCAATAAACGACGTTTGATAGCTTCCATTTCTTGAACTGCTGCTTCTTCTGTTGCAGGGTCACCTGCATTTCCACATTTCACCACACATTTCGCTCTGAATATGTATAGTGCCTTTCGTTTTTCTGACCAGACCTCTGGCATTCCATATTACTGTGGAGGCTATCTGCTACCATACTTTGTCCACTAGCCTGTTCCAGTCTTCTTTTGTCGTTTTTCTTACGACTTCTAGTTTGAACGCTTCTTTCAGGTTCGAGTTTCCACTAGAATATCTTCGGGGCTGTTGCCTTTCTCACCGTGTGAATGGACCGTTTCAGAGAGACGTCTAGGACCAGTAGCTGGCGCTGGTTTGTGACAGTTTCCTCGGTATGACCCTGCAATCATTGATGATTTTCAGATCGTCCGTTCCTTCGTAGCAGGCAGTAGTCGATATGGCTTTACTTCTACCCGCTCTTAAAAATTAGCAGGTGGTTTTCTCTTTTCTGGAAGAACGTGTTTGTCAGGACCAGGTCATATGCAACTGCCATCTGCAAGATGTTCGCTCTTTCCTAATTTAACGTACCATACCCACGTGCGTCATGCATTCTGTCTTAAGCAATTTGATGTTTTTCAACTGCAGGTTAAGATTATCCCCCCCCCGTCCCCCAAATGCCGTTTGTTCTTTTCACGCTATGTTTTGCAGTGCAGTGTTTTCGCTCTACCAATATTTCGACTATCAAACCTCATTCTGGCCAGTACGAAGAGTGTAGGCACTTATGTTGTTTAGTATGCCACGTTCCAAAAATCCAACATGATGAAAACGACTCTGTCGTTAATTCGATCGACTTCGAAAACCTTGTCTTTGACAACTTCATTGAGCACAACTCCAACTCTGTTTATTCTTCTTTGGTTCCGCAGTAAGTGAGTTCATGAGTTTATAACACATTTTTCAACTTTTCACCTTCCATTTCGTCTCCTGAACCTTCTCTGAAGAGCTCCCGCTAGCCAATGCCTTTTTCTGCCACTGTTTCCAAGTGGCAATTCGCATTTTCTCGCTTCATTTTCAACATGCCGACTCCTTCCTCCGTGATGGATGTCGTCGCAGGAGCTGGTCCCCTTGCTCAATGCTCACAGCTGGCTGGACTCGCTGCTGTGTGTCGCTCATGGGGGAACGCCTTAGGGTCCCTTCCAGAGGTAACTTCTCATCATGTTTGGCCTTGGCATTGGTTTTTACGGTCGGCTGCCTGCCTGACGCCAACTCGTATAACTCAACCGTGCCTGGAATTGACTAAGGCTCGTTGGTATTCTCAGCATATTCATTTGATGGCGGCATGTACCCGCCATGTAACTGTGCTATCACCGGATCATGTGGTATATTCTAGAGAAAAATTTGTCAGAAGTTGGTTAGCCGCGCCCCCGTAGCACTGTTGTCACGTCACTGCTTATTCGTCTGGTTCTCCGTTTATTTCGCAGTTAGCCGTCATATCTGAGGGTTGTCCCAATATTGTAATCCGTGGATTCGATCAGAGGTATCTAATCCTGCCCAGAAACGATTATCTGACCGAGCCATCATCTATGAGTGCTTCGTTTTAGAGAGAGAGTCATCTGCACCCGCTGTGGGAAACACAATATTCAGTTTTCTGTTTTCTTCCCCAATGTGATACTGATTTATTAATTTTGAAATAATAGGTGGGTGACCCGAATTGCAGCTCGAAGTATGAACCTCTTCGTTCCGAATCCGAATTTCTACCGATTGACCAAATCCGCCTTGACACAACGTGCGGTAGATTTCTTGCGTAAGAGAATTTGTAGTTAAGACAATTTAGGTAGTGTTCACACTACCTTTGAGGCATCACGAGTTTACTCACCTGTAACATATGGAAAAAGCCTAGTTTAGTGCAAACAATACGACTGTTTTGCTGTAAGGTTTTGGAGTATATGATTGTCATTATTTGTGTACATCGCTATGAATTGAGTCAGAGCATTTATGTGTTTTACATAAATTTATAACCAACACTAAATTTTAAATGTCTCATTTCCGGTCTTCAGCCGGCAGCGTTACCGGTTTCACATGGTAATATCATCCTTCTCGCATATTTCAGTATAAACTGGTTTATTTCGACCCATTTCAGGGAGACGAAATAAATTCAGTTATACAAGCTATGTGGAAATCGTTAATTCCACCGTGTTTCGATTACGGTTGGCAGTGAAACATTAACAAATAAATATTATTTGTTTGTGTTTCGCCAGAGAAGTTGACACGACACCTTTTACTGTTTACATTTTGTCCAAAGCGAAACCGCTGGTTTCACAAGTCAGAAAGTCCCGCTTTACTGAGATTCCCTTGAATTCGGTGTATATCTCATGTGCTAATCAAAACTATCCAAATCAGTCCTAAGAACAGTCAAAACATTTATCAACAGTAAAACATCAGAAAATTCACGATACACCAAGCCTGTGGGAATCAAACACTGTGGAATCTTTCTATCACATGGTGTACCAGATAAACTATGTATTTCGGTATATTTGTAGACTAATTCGGAGGCAAATTAAGACAAGGTTGAGCAATGATATAAAGGGGCGAAGAAAAAGAATATCCGCATGACAGAAATGAGGCACAAAATGTTCGTCTGAAGTTTTACATTAAGTCTCATCCGTTGAAAAGCAGATGATATTCGAAGTCAGAACGCTTACTGTAGTTCAAGAAGAACTTGCCGAACATAAACGAAGTTCCGTTTACTGCAATATACGAAATTTTGGCCAGCACTGCTATGTGAGCTTAACTCTTTGCTTGTTTTCTGACGATGCCGAATCTCGGTAGTGCGTTGCCATTCTTGTCCAAGATTGATTAAGGTACATGGCGATGGTGACATCTTTTACCTCAGCAGCAGACACCATAATTCTAGTGAAAACCAGGGTTCTGTCCACTTTGTCTTCGAAAGAGTTTTCTGACATTGTTTATTGTTTTGCCACTTGTCGCGATTTTGCTGGATATCTAAGGTTTGATGAAAATTCATCAGCGTACAAGTTTCTTGTTAAAGTCCCTTCACACCTGAAACCTCTGTTTTCAATTCGAGCCCTGATGCTCAATTTTAAAGCGTCATATTCAGCTTCACCCAAGAGTCTTTTTTTCACTCACACCTTACGGAAGTTTCTACAAACTTTAGCATCATGCATTTTGTTGAAAAGAGTGATCAGAAGCTGCTCATCACCCTCTGCTAGCCGGGGGCGTAGCAGCAAAACAACGGCTAAGAAGATGCCAGTCAGCAACGAAGTCGGTACCTGTTCTGAACAGAGGAGGTAGACAGCGCGATGCCACTATAGCACGTCAGAAAAGTCTCTACGAGAATGGCACCGTTATGTGGAGCTTACAATCGGAAAATTTGGTGTAAAGTTAAACATAAAACCGAGTCGAAGAATAACACTTGAACTGATTCGATAAAGTAAAGAACGAGTAACGATTAATGACGTGGAGATCAAAATTGGCGAATCTCCTTCACATAATTAACATTTCTGTTCAAGACTAAGGAAAATGTTTGCTACGACTCAACCATTTCTATATAACCTGTTTTAGGTGCGATTTCAGTAACTACCGGTTTTACTGTAGGCGGGGTCATTTTGATGCAATTACTGCAGGTATACCTTCTGAAAGTTCATTGTTCTTTCAGTTTTCACAGATTCACTAGGTATTCATCATGATGAGTGATACTGTTTCTATTTCCAGCAGTATCTTAGAAATTTTTGTGTAACGTTCAAATCTTTGACGTAAGTCCTGAATTCATATTATGTTTAATCGCACCTCATCCTCTGGTTCGTGTGACGGCATTTCACACTGTCACTGTAATTATGTTTGACCAACATTTGACTATGCACATAGGTAGACTTTGAAATGGAAAGACTTACTGAAAATACTTCAGCTAATTCATGATGAAAGTAAGCGAGTGTTTTCAAGTGCCATTTAGAAGTATGAAATGATTCAATTTTTAACGGAAGGAAAAACATTATACAAGCAAAAACAAGAAATGGAAAATATAAATGAAATATAAACAATTCTTTGCAATGACGATTTTGTAGGCACTCCTATGACATCAACAATAACTGTCGGTTTCGAGAGCACCAAATTAGTTGCTGTGCATTATTGATTCTCAACGCACCATTGCAAACAACAGCCAACCACGTGACGGGTCGAAATGCGCTGGACCTTACGCTCATGAGCAGCTACTATCAATGCGAGGATATATAAATAACTGTCATAACCCTAAACTATCACTTAATTATGCTCTATTAATCAAGTGTTAACAGCTTTCTTGTTTTGGGGCGAATCTGTCTAAATGAAAGGCGTTCTTTGCAAGTTAGACACGTTTTCACTTACGTTATATGCTAAAGCTGAATTCCACCGTAATCTCAACATGTTCGATCATGCTTATAGTCCTGCTTCAACAACCGGTGCCTTTTAATTAATGAAAGGTCCTTTTCTGAAATTAATCTAAGTTATCACTGTTGGCCTCATGCCGAATCGTAGAGAGATTGATCGCCTTGTGTGCTTCTTGAAAGGCAAATGATCCGCGAGAGTATTCTCACATACGTTCATCCAAGCTGGTGAGATCACGATCGCTCTATTCATCAGAGGCAAGCTCTTATCTCCTGCCAGAGCTATTTTCTATTGAGAGCTGATTGGTCGTATCCCAGATTCAAACTCTCTCTGCAGGAGAGAATCTAGGATATGACTTGAACAGCATTTTGGCTCTGGAATACCAAACTGAATTCAAATATCCCCTGACCATATATCTTCCATCTCAGATATTTGCTGTCAATCAGATTAATTGGCCTGCACTACGGCAGTTATGTCGGCACAGAGTGACCGTCAAAATTTGTGAGCGAATTTTTACAGGATGCAGGAAGTAAGGAGCACAACTGACACATGGAAGAAATAGATTTGCCTCGTGAATAAACTATGCATAACAGATGTTCATCCCTCTTTCGGTTTCCGGAGAACACTGGCAAAAATTAACGGACTGATCAATGGTACAGCTACTTGTGTAAGAATGAATTGCCATCAACGTCTACTTCCATGATGTCCATGTGCAACGAGCTGGTGGAATCTGCCAGCATCATTTGCCTCAGAAAATAAAGTCGGTTTGTTCGCTGTTGTTGCGATTCGATCCGTCATTTCTTTCGCGCTGATTCTTCTGATACGGTAGATCATCGATGCTGCTCTTCGTGGTACTCCGAAGTCGTTTCTCCGTAATGCAGAGTATGTCAAAGGCCAAGCCCAAACAAAGGTGCCAGGCACCTGAAAACAAAGGGGTGAAGTAGACAAATTAATTAGTCCCTGTAAATACTTTGATCCATTGCACACTTTTACAAATGCCGAAGAAATGTAATCCAAAATATTCAATATATTCAATTTGCCGTATAGAAATGTGTCGAAGTGTCTACCGGTACTGCTCAATAGCATAGCCTCACTCTTCGTAGTGGCAACGTGGTGAGATAATATGATGGATATCTCCAATCTGGTATTGATCACCTGGCAGGTCAGCTGCTAAACAAACGATAGAAGAAAAACTGCCCTATTTTCAAATATCTCAGACTACCTCTTGACCTCTTACACTCAATTATCGGAAACATTCGCGTTGCTTTAGCCAAGAAAACGCCTATTCTCATCCTCATGTTGCAGGCTCATTGGAGTCAGCTATGGATGTGATTACTATCAATGTTAACCTCGACTTAAGCTAATTATACAACAAATT